>NWSH02000296.1:7742794-7775669 GCA_002382865.2 Heliothis virescens | reverse complement strand
AATCCCACCAAAAACATTCTGTAAAAAACTAGCCAATTCTCGCTGAAGCTGCTTGTTTATCTCTAAAAAGTAATGAAATCTAGACAAAGTCGTGCTGAGTCTAAGGATTCTTACGGCGATTTCTTTACTATTATAGTTAATGCTATATGACTGGCCGTTGACTTGTACTCACTAACGTTTAAAGAATGATCAACGGCCAGTCATATAGCATTAACTATAATAATAGTAAAGAAACCGTAGTAAGAATCCTTAGACTCCGCACGACTTTGTCTAGATTTCATTACTTTTTAGAGATAAACAAGCAGCTCCAGCGAGAATTGGCTAGTTTTTTACAGAATGTTTTTGGTGGGATTACTACTGACAGATATAAATCTAAGATGTCGGCGCCAGTGAGCCTCAACAATACGTTACTTTGTACGTTCTAAGTATTGCTACAAAGGTTTTTGTATAAATATATTTGGGTACGGAAAGAGATGATTGGATTCTGATTATATTGTAATAGGATAAAGGAACATCTGGGTCTACTGTTGAAGTAAATTTGTTGGTTAAGCAACAGTAGCTGAGGATAGTTTTTGGATGGGTGAAGTTGGGTCAAACAAGTCAAAGTTTAGGAGATATGGATGCACTTTTGGTGGAGTCAATATTCTATTGGTTGATGATGATTACCATTTTGTAGCAGTAGAGTAATAGCATGTTAATGTTTTGGTATGTTTGGAGCATGATCTCGACTCATCATTACAGTCCTATCTAAATAAAGTTACTGAATATTGGTTTCAAGACCTGACTGGGGAACCAAACCTGATTTTATTCACGTTCTTTCAAAAAATCTGCGAAAAAATATTTCCACCGCAAAATTCATGCTTTTTCAGATATCAGATTCCACGATCAGACCCAAAATTCCGACCTTCCCGTCGTCAAATCCATTTGTTTGTCTACCTTTATCTGTCCTGTCTATCGGAACTTGTATCTGTGGAAATTTTGTGCTAGCAAAACAAGTTTTTCTTTATCCTAGATTCCGCGAGAGATTCTGTTCCAAGGTCAGTGAGAATAAACAAAATGTTTTTGTATCTGTAATCTGTTAGAAGACGTAGATTGTCTTAAAGTAAAAACACGTTCTTAGGTCTGTGGAAGTTTTTCTATTTTGTTTGTGTTCTTGTATAGTATTGGTGATCAAATTCAAAGTCAGAAACAAGTGTATGGTGGCATGGTTCTAAAAAGTTGGTTTCTGTATGAGAAACGACAAAAAGTTCAAACTACACGAATGCAATTTATTTATTTTTAAATATTCTTAACTTTTGCTTCTTTATTCTGAGTTGTTTCACCTCTTCTTGTATTTATTAGCCCCGTTGTTCATGGTGGTCATAAATGTGACTGCCATACACAAGGTCGATGGCCGGGTTCGATTTATGATTCTAAATAGCCTTGTGGGTTTTAGAAATGTAAAAACAAAATTAGAACACCTGTCATATCTTTTTTTTATGGATGGAAAATTATCAAAATGACCCGTCCCACTGTGGGTGAAAGCGTGAGGGGAGTGTCAGACTTTTACTGACTAAAACCCACCATGTTCCTTCGGGAGCCCGTTGTGTGCCAAGGCAACACAGGCTTGTTCGAACAACCCGCAGCCCCAACACCTGTTATATCTGTTAAGAAGCAAATAAATATTTTGAGTTGAGTTTTGAGTCTGGAATTTACTGGTATCAAATCCCTTTGCGTCACCGGGTGCTACACAGTAGCATCCGTTGTTACAATCTCACGTCAAAGGCTGTCAGGCAGATATGAGAATACTCTGATACTTTAAGAGATGAAACCTGCAGTTCACTCGATAAAAAGAAAACTTATATTTATTTTAACAATAAAATATAACGGATATACCTACCACTTATTGAACTCCCAAATTATCACTAACATCTAGGACACTGTCTTATATAAAAAATACTTATTTATTAAACGCATATGAAACCACCTCATCTTTCATATCACCGAGGAAAATAAAAACTTTACTACTCCGAACCCGATAACCTGAGCTTACGCTATCACAAATGACGTATTCACTCAGTTTTACTAGCACGACAAAATTCGTTGACGGTACTCGTCTGTCTTGGTGACGTAACTTGAGTATGACGTCACAAAGTGTACCTGATGTTATTGATACTCCTGTTTATGCAAAATGCTTGCACATTTTGTATTGCAAAGTTTTATGTTGTACGTCATGAGAAATTTGTCGGTACCGTGGCTACTAAAGGTGTATAAGAAGATTGGAACCAATGTTTTCTCTTAAGAAATAGCCAATAAAGTGTTCAGCGTATGGTGACTAAAGACTTCCTCATTATTGCAATCTTAGAGCATTTTCACACTAATGAATTTTCCTTGGCAATACCTTCCAAAATCCGTAATTCGGTTATTCAAAAGGTCAAAACAATAGGAGGCTTTTAATAATAGTTTTTTTGATCTTTAATTTTGAAATGTAGGAGCATGACTACGGTATAAATTCAGAACAGAAATCGATAGTCTTGTAATATTTTCCCTTGACATTTACGTCACTTCTCATGAACAAAATTATTGACTTAGATACATCGATTACCAGCGAAGATAATTTGTCATTCAGAAAAGTACTTCATAACATCTCAAGTTTTTGGGAAGGAATATTTTTTCAATTCCGCCAATTGGGGTCAATAACCCGCGAAGGATATTATCGTTAGGGACACGAAAAAAGTATCGATACTTTGTGGTATCGAGTACTTTACCTTTCGATACCGATACTTTTGTACTCGATACTTTTCATTCGATACTTTTACTCAATGAGTACTTTTCAACAGGTATCGTATCGAATAATCTTTCGTCTTTAGTCGTCTTTCTCAAAATATTGGTACGGCCACTATTGAACGTTATGGTTGCAGAACACCATAATACGGTTTTCACATTTCCATAGTGTCCTCAAAGTACAAAGAGTAGTAAAAAAAAAGTACAAAAAAAAACTTTGTAAAAAACGTTTTATTGCGCAATAAAACGTTTTTTACAAAGTTTTTTTTTACAGAGTAAGTTTCGGAGTTAAACAAGGACATCAGAAATTACTTTGTGGGATATTATAACCGCCAATCATAAAACCACGCCTCATATTGAATGTTAACTTATGTAAAACATAAAAAAACCATTTTATATTTGAATTTCCCGCTTCTTTCCCGCTTAATAAATTTGTGTGCCAAAACCTTATATTTTTATTTATTGACTGATATTTAATATATGTATATTAGAGTCATTGGGCTCCAAGAAAAGTACTCGATACTTTGAAGTATCGATACTTTTGTTTCGATACTTATGTGAGTACGATACTTTTCATTCGATACTACTCATGAGTACAGTATCGATACTTTCTTTTCGATACCGTGTCCCTAATTATCGTCCTTCATAAGCCTATTTCGTAAGAGTCTCTGTTGAAAGCTTACCGTAACGAGAGCCATACATACACGTGTTCGAATTGACGTACCTATGTACATCTAAATTATTATATGCATTTCATGTGCTAAACGAGTGCCCAGTTTTTATAAACAAGAAACATTCCGACAATTATGTATAGAAATATTAAACTAACATCAAAAAAACCGGCTAAGTGCGAGTCGGACTCGCGCACGAAGGGTTCCGGACCATTATATATGAAAAATGAATGTATCTATTACCTACAACTAGCCAAATTACAAACATTTTTCGGACAGCAAAAAATAACTTTGTTTTTCATACAATATATTAATAACAAAGTTATGATTTGCGGTTTCACAGGTTTATTGTATGGGGAACCCCCTAAATATATATTTTTGTATTTGTTGTTACAGCGGCAATGAAAACTTCTAGCTATCACGGTTAATGAGATACAGCGTGGAGACAGACAGACACAATGAAGTCTTAGTAATAGGGTCCCGTTTTACCCTTTGGGTACGGAACCCTAAAATCACGTCAAAGAAAATGTCAAGTAAAACTTCACCATCTTCCAAGTACACTCATATAAAATTAATTTAATTTAACTTGTCCAGTGCACCGACTCAAGTGCACTCACCTACATTCAGAAAATGCATTCTAAATAAGGTTCAAAGAATCCTGTCACCTTTCGAATAAACTGCGTCACTTCAAAAGATGCATTTTGTGAGTAGCAAGCTGCAACTACGAAATCGAATTTGCATTCGGGGTGCAAACCTATATGGGTTAAGGCCAGCCATCTAAATCTATGTTTAGAATTTTGTAAGGGTTGCCATTAGATTATTTTCATGAATTTTTTTATTACGGACGACGGATAACCTGATGGTAAATGCTAATCACAACACTTCATTACGATATACCTCTGTGCTTTAGACAGGGGTTACACGTCCAGTCTGGCGTCATTCTGGCATCAGTCTCAGACTGACGAAAGACTGACGGACAAAAAACACTGTACATTTTGGACTACCAGTCGGTCAGTCAACCGGTTACACGATCATTCTCCCATCATTCTGATCAGACTGATGGACTGGACTGATGCCAGACTGATCGTTATAAAATACGTTTATTTGTTAACCTTGACAGACGCTATAGATTGCGCAAAGTATGACATTCTGGTTTACAAGAATAGAATATAAATGTAAAATAGACAATCCTCCATGTGAATGCTCCCTCCATTTCTTAGCAAAATCTATTTAGAAAGGAGACGACTAGGTAAGTAAAAAACCGACCAAGAGCAAGTTGGACTCGCGCATGAAGGGTTCCGTACGTTTATTGTACGGAGACCCCCCTTAATATATATTTTTTTAATTTTTAGTATTTGTTGTTATAGCGGCAATGGAAATACATCATTTGTGAAAATTTCAGCTTTCTAACTATCACGGTTAATGAGATACAGCGTGGAGACAGACAGACAGAAAACGAAAAACGAAGTCTTAGTAATAGGGTCCCGTTCCACCCTTTGGGTACGGAACCCTAAAAAGCATCTGAATTATTTTTATAATCTTTGGAATAGCAATACCGAATTCTAAGCTTTTTATCTCCGAATGCTTAGTTAAATAAAATAGTTTTTTAATTATTATTATTAATTAAACGGTTTTATTTAGGTCAGGGTGTTTGTTTGTTTGGGTCAAATCTTGTAATTGAAATTTAACCCTCTTCCCGTTAACCGATTGATCTGAAATTTGGTATACGCCTTTGATTCTGGTGACAATACAATAATCCATATTCAATATTATTGTGAATCCAAGATGGCCGCCGCTACAAGATGGCGGACAACTTAGTTTTTTTCAATCTTATCAATATGGATATCAAATGAAAGGGCTTGTTAAGTAGAATACAGTGCAGTATACAAAATCAAAAACCAAGATGGCCGCCGCTACAATAACGCGGACAACTTACTTTTTTTTAATCCCATCAATATGGATATCAAATGAAAGGGCTTGTTAAGTAGAATACAGTGCAGTATACAAAATCAAAATCCAAGATGGCCGCCGCTACAATATGGTGCACTATACAAAATCACAATTATGAATCCTCCACCCAAGTCAAGATCTCGTATCCTGTCGAGGACTGTGTGGCGTTAGGGTAAATAGAATGAGAAATAAAAACTAAAAACTTAAAAATAAAAAAAAGGTAAAAAAAACTTTTTAAGTTAAACGGTTTTATGGTAAACAGCAAAATGTTGCAGATCAATGTACTAAAAGCTAAAAAATAAAAAAAAATTAAACATATGCATTGATTACACTAAAATAAAATCGTGGGGCACGTGCAATATTTTATAATCGTCAGTTAAAATGTGCCCCCATCTTTAATATTCGGCACAACCCTAACCAAAACCTCTATAAGTCCCCAAAAATCGTATACAGCAACCCTGTGAAAGGTGTTGCCCGTTTTCGAGCAAAAATTCTTTAATTTCCACGGGGACCAACAGTTACCTAGAGCCTTAGTCGACGTAAATCATGTTAAATTTCGGATCGTGTGTGCATAGGATAGTGTTGAGTTTTCTATTAGAATTTCTGGGTTAAGATAACTTTTAGAAGGTTAGGAACTTCTTAGAGATTCTTTTTTTAGGGTTCCGTATCCAAAGGGTAAAACGGGATCCTATTACTAAGTCTCCGCTGTCTATCTCCAGGCTGTATCTCATAAACTGTGATAGCTAAAAAGCTGAAAATTTCACAAATGATGTATTTCTGTTGCCGCTATAACAAAAAATACAAAAAAATAAATAATAAAGGGGTCCCCACACAATAAACGTGTGAAACCGTATATTTGTATGAAAAACAAAGTCATTTTTTGTTGCCGAAAAATGTTTGTATTTTGGCTATGTAGATAATAGATACGATCATTTTTCATAGACAATGGTATGGAATTCTTCGTGCGCGAGTCCAACTCGCACTTGGCCCGTTTTTGTTTATACAATGAATGGTGTTAAGAAGATAATGTTTGACGTAAAGATGGATAGAAAAGGGGAAGATAAGCAGCTGGCTAGGTGAAAATAACCTTTTAGTCAGTTATGTTTGAGTTTATTGTATTCTTCAGCTGTGCCTGGGTATGTACAGACAGTGTGTCAAACTTCAATTGATTTTCAGCCTTATCACAAGTCGACGGTTAATTTTCGATTGGTAAAATTTGACAGATTCGTGTAAGTAGACCTGTACACACATCAGAATTTTTCTCATCAATCATTATATCTATTGATAAAAAGTACATGAAAATCTGGCAGTAGTTTCAGTGATTGATTAAATGACCTGGGAAACTGTGCTAGGTTGAAAGATTCAGCGTCAATTTCACCGATTCCAGACAAAGTTATAAAATTTTATTTTTCAAACAACTTGCTAAGGCAATATCTGTCAGATATCTATCTACAACTTTATCTAGAACACCTAAAACTGGTCATAAATGACATGAATGACTTGTGACACTCGGTTGAGAGATTCCGTAAAACAAATCAATGTCAGTCAGAAAGAACAGTTTAAATGTATGTACTCGTAGAACAGTTGGGGTTGGGAAGCTACCTACTAACGTTTGAAATATCACACTCACACAAGCATGCGCATTAACGAGCATTTATGTACCTTTACCAGTGCTGTCAGTACTGACTGTCGCGTCAAGAGCGAACTTACGAACCAACCAAATTACGAACTAAAGTTTGACAGACATTTAAGTCAGTACTACCAAATGAAAACTCTATGGCTTCGATAATGCTAACGTCATCATTTTGACAACAAGGTTTAGCTTCATTACTGGTACATCTTTATTCTGTGCAGAAAATATGTACACACCAATCCCACCATATAGTTAACCCGTTCCCGAGAGTTTGATATTCAAAATGTTTTGCTACGGAAAGGTGAGGATTTATTCACATTTAATCTCGTTGTGGTACACAGACATACTGTAGATCCTTCTCACAACTTTGTAGTCACACTGGAGTATGAATAATACAACCCTTATACAACAACATAGGGTTATCGTCCCATCGGGTTATGAGAGTGAGGGAATAGGGAGTGCACCTGTGTCTGCGCAAATGCCTGTGCACTATAATATAGCCTGCGCAGCTGGCTGATCTCCTTACATGAGAACAGCCGCCGTGGCCGATAATCGGCTAGGACGCCATCACAACAACATAAAAATGTAAATATATAGTTTGTCAGATAAGCATTCACAGTGTGTTTGAAGTCTTGTCCTGAACTCTGTTTCAGAGAAAGACTTCAGGATTGAAGTGTATCGCTAAATACACCTATATTGTAATTTAAAATGAAATCTTTAAGAAAAAGTTACTTATTGTTTTAGTTCGGTTCCGAAATATGTCTCAGCCTCTGCCACGGAAATGTTTACATAAATTCCAATATTATAACTATTCTCGTATAAGTCGCGCATGCTGTTGCGAGCCGTGTAAGCATCTGCGTAGGTAGCTTAATTAGTGCGAAATTTTAATGACGCAATGAAGTATACAAAACTCTATAGCTTACAATCTGTATAACCGTCAATTAGCTGGTTACTTTAAGGCATCTTTACAATCAAAATCCGCTAAGTCAAAGGTGTTTAAATTAATACTCAAAGGCACAGCCTTTTGCAGTATAATTGGATTTCAGACGCCATGATAAGTGTTTTGTCAACATTACTGGTTACAGCAAAATATTATTACACATTTACTTTCTGTGTTCATGTATATTACGCTGAAAGTACGTGTTATCATTTATCTTGTAGGTAGTAAACATTTAGGGCTTTTAGAAGGTAGAAGCAATGCTAAAAATTATGTTTTCTTTTTTCTACAAGGTTTTTATAAAGGTAATAAAGGTTGTGTCAAGATAAAATAAATGTTTTTAAACTTTCGCGACTTGTACACATATTTTAGATAACCAGCGGGTCTTCATCGCGATGAAATTGTAAAGGTTTACGATACGATACGAATTGCACCGACCGTGGTCACGGGTTGACTCTCAGTCTCAGTCAACCCAAAAATAAGATAAAATAAAGTTTGGAAGGCGAGATTCTACTGTAATGTGGCACCATGTCACACACACGTTTTTTTCTGGTCTACTCTTAAACGAATAGTAAAGAATTGCGCGTGAATATTTCTAAAATATCAACGAAACTGAAACTTTTGAGCGCGAACACATGACACCTGGGGACTCGCGCCTACAAGTACAGACACATCAAATTACTACAATCTGTCTAATTTCTGCAATTTTTCAGGCTTATCACAATAGTGGAAGGTTTATGTTCGATTGGTAAAATTTTACAGATTTGGGTACTTACCGTAACCTGCTGTTGTCTGCACATAGTTTTTGTTTGCAAACAAATGTGCGCGAACAATCTAATAGTAACAATGAAGTTGATTTCACAGTCACGTGGAAAGCGTGATCGTCAGGGCGTTAATAAGTGTAAATTCTAGGAAGCAATTTAGATTGATATGTAGCTTCCAGCTCAGGCCTTATTTAGACAAAGTACACGTAACGATTTCTTCCGTGTTTCGGAAGTCATGATAAACTGTTGTTGTTGGCTGTCATTTGAACATCTTTGGCAGTCGTTACGGGTAGTCAGAGCCAAAAGTCTGCAACCAGTCTTACCAAAGGGTCCAGGTTGCCCGGGTAACTGAGTTGTGGAGGTCAGACAGGCAGTCGCTCCATGTAAAACACTGGTTCTCAGCTGCATCCGGTTAGACTGGAAGCCTTATTGTGATAAGGTTGAAAATCTATTGCAGAAATTTGACAGATTGTGGTAACTTGATGTGCTGTCGTCTGTACCTTTATGTTAGTTTTCTGCTATCAACGGTATAGTTAAGTGAAACCCCACACGCCAGCCGTGGAGATTACTGAATCATTTTAATTAAACAAGGTGTCTTAAAGGTATTTGTAGACACGCCAGCAGGCCAACCTATCCAAATCTGTCAAATTTTACCAATCGAACATTAACCTTTTACTGTTGTGATGAGGTTGAAAATCTATTGAAGAGAGCGATCTAGATAGATTGATATCCTGGCATCCTTCCTTACATTGACCTTGTATATCTAAAGCCAAGTCCAGACGAGTATAACGTGTAATGTAATCCACCGTGTAATGTAACACGAATTCTACGTGTGGACGGCACTACGAGCATTACATGTAACACTCGCGCGGCGCTCGGGGTTGATCCATCGGCTGTCGGTTTTTCACGCGAACACAAAGAAGCTCGCTAGACGTCCACACTGTTGATACTAAATTACACGTTATCTTACATTACACTTTACACTCGTCTGGACCCGGCTTTAGGGCGTTCACCTTTACGTGTATATGATATTTTTGAACATACAAAAAGCCAAGACAAAGGAAATAAACTGGAAGCCTGTAAATACACCCTAAAGATAATTCCGTAACATAATTAAAGTTCAAAAATATATTACAAATAAAATAGGCTATTTCCGAACGAAATAGGGATGTAATATGTATAAAAAACGAGATTTTCCTGTTAAAAGCAGTAATTTTATGGTAACCATAAAAGAAACATAATATTTGCCTTAGAATTCTTGTTTGAGTAGGGTGACAAATATTTTTGTAAAATGTGGGACAATATAATACAACAAGAGAGCTCGTGGCTATGTCGAAGCCGCGCGGATCGATCGATCATACGGTTAAGCAACGCTTGGCGCGGTCGGTCCGTGGATGGGTGACCATCTTGTCATAACGAGTTCATCCGTGTTTCGGAAGGCAAAACAGTGAGTCCCGGCTGTCATTTGAACATCTTTGGCAGTCGTACGGGTAGTCAGAAGCCAGAAAGTCTGACAACCAGTCTTACCAAGGGGTGCCAGGTTGCCCGGGTAACTGAGTTGTGGGGTCAGACACTCCATGTAAAACACTGGTTCTCAGCTGCATTCTAACCGTTAGACTGGAAGCCGACCCCAACATAGTTGGGAAAAGGCTAGGCAGATGAATATAATACAACGTATAAATGTTACGTGCCAACAGTAAATTATAAATGAGGGACCTATGTTTAAAAGATAAAAACATGATATACGAAGAATAACCTAACTTCAATATCTTGTACCGACCAATTGAGAATCTATTATCAAAGTGGACATTTTATCTGGAATTAGGGTCCATTGTTCTTTGTTTTAAAACTCCGGAATGGCTAGTTGCCTTAGTAAAGCGACTGGCTTTAATTTTTTGTCTACAATCAAACATCGGAACATCAGTATATAATAACCCTTCTGGACTCGCACATAAATTCCCTGTATACATAAAAAAAATATATAGGAATATCTCAGAAAATATATTCTTTTCACGGTCGCCCTACATCCCGATGTATTTGTTTGTATTCAATCTCGATTACATTAGCCGTTTTTTTCGTTTAACATTTACAAGATATTATTATCCATTATATTTTGTCCATTCAACTGGCTAATATTGATTTTGAATGGATAAAAAAGAGATTTATTACTAAAAATAATGAGCTTATGGTTGATCTACTTAAAAAGTATTGCCTCAAAACGGGTCTCTCAGAAGTATTTTCATTTAGAGACTATCCTATTGGTCTAATAGTTGCAAGCGCTACTGGCGTGTACGGGATCCCGTTCGAATCCTGGGTGGAGCTGAAATGCTTGCTTTAAGGTTTTTCAGAAACATTAACGAGCCTAGCTCTGAGTCTGGAAATTATTGATGACTATCTTCTGCCAGCGGTTTCACCCTCGTCCCGTGGGAACTACTCAGCGCACCCAGATAAAAAGTAGCCTTTCTCGATAAATGGGCTATCTAATACTGAAAGAATTTTTCAAATCGGAGTAGTAGCTTCTAAGGTTAGCACGTTCAAACAAACAAACTCTTCAGCTTTATAATATTAGTATAGATTACCGCGTGACCCGTCGGGCACGTTAAGTTACCCATTAATACCGAGTAGTAGTCGTTTAAAAAATTTCACTTCAGAGACGTATCTAGTTCCAAAGTTATCAAATTAAACTGTTAGCCTTGTACGTAAACCTAGGACCTAGCTAGTAGGTATGTATCTTTTAGGCTAATGTCCCCTTAAACTTTACTTCACCTCCACAAAATGCAATTTATGTTAATAAACTTTTGAGTTATAAAAATATGAAAACGTAATAACAGAATGACATAATAATTCCACGTAAAAAATAAGTCTATTTATTTATATTTGCCGAGGATTCTAAAAATAATATTTTTCGAAATGCACGAAACTGGGCTTAGATCACGAATGACATTTTGAAATTTAATGTATTATTTTTCTTTTTCATGAAACATGATTAGTGAAATTCAATTTTTTTTAACACAGAAGCGAAATATTACGAACAAACTCAATATAGGGAGAATGCCTTGTATGTAGGATTAAGGGGTGACGCCTGGGAGACAATTACGCAGGAATACTTGAGGCATACTTACGTTACGTTACATGAAAAAAATCCTTTTTTCTTGCCGTATTTTTAACCGACTGCCAAGAAGGTTATTCTATTCACGAATTAAGTTCTACAGACATCCTAACGTGGAAATCATACGGCGGTGTATTTGTGTGTGCTTGCATGTCTATATTTGGCTTCGTAGCTCTTAAACGAAAACAACGATTTTATAATAGAAAAAAAATAAAATGGGAGATTTTTACAACAAGTAAATTACTATGAAAATTGAAAGCTATCCTAGTAAAAAAGGGTGAAATAAAAAGCGACAAAGAATTCCCTCCCCCCCCACCTCTTAGTATCGACCGAGAGTGTCCAAGAGTGTCCAGGAGGCTGGCAGCATTGCCGTGTTATTATTGACATCTAAGACGGCATGCCACAAAAAGCATAACTTAATTATAATATTACGAAAATAGAGCATATCTCCCACTTAGTTTCCATACACTACTTGCACAAATAAGTCCTTTAAAGCCACTTAAAACTCACACATAACTACCTAGTACTAAAATGCACTCGCATTTAAGCCCATATGCAGTGCTAGTGGTTAGAATATCATAATAATTGTGCATTTAGTCGTTAGACAATGTTAGGTTAGGTTTATTGTACGCGAACTGACCCATTTAGTCCAACTAACTGGAACGGGACATTTGGCTTCACTTTGAAATGCGATTACAATTGCTTTGTTATGATTTTGAAATATGGTTCTGATGTGCAATAAAGTGTGTCGTTTTTGAGTGTAATGTGACATGGTTTTATAAATAACTTTTTTTTTAATTGCCTTTTTTCGTCCCACTGCTGGGTACAGGTTTCCTCTCACATGGAGAAAGATTGAGCATTAATCACCACGCTTGCTCAATGCGGATTGGTGATTTCAGACTTTATAGTCCAGGTTTCCTCAAGATGTTTTCCTTCACCTTTTATCAGCCATTGGTGTCTAAGATATACTTAGAACGAAAAGCATTGGATGTCAAAAATAAATGTCCTAATTTATTGGAAAAAATATTTTTTCGGGTTTAAGATTTATTTTGAAAACCTTTTTGAATATGATTTTTCTTGAACCCAATACAATTTTTCAAAATAATTTCTCCATTAACGTAACTGAAATTCTAATTTAGTATTTTTATTACAATTTTGTGACGAATGCATAGTAAATATGGCCTATCCTAGGTANTAACTATTCTAGTTAAATGTATTCCTAGCAAAACTGTCTCTCATAAAATCTAAAAAAAATACGTATATATTCCGGAACTGGCATTTTGCCTTTAGAAGTAACATTTGGTAATTATTTATACTAAGGCTGAGCCTATTTCCATTAAATTACTTTTCTAAGAAAAGTAAGCGTTTTTTAATCAAAACAAAACCATTTTTCCACCTTTCCTTGAAATACATCAGGGTCCTTTCTAATTCTCGTATTCAAAGCAATAATTATTAAAGAACTATTCTTCTAAACATCCATGCGAATCCTATACAAGTAATTTCAAAAACCTGTATCACCTTTAAAAATAAAGAAAAAAAAATGGAACAGTTCTGCTAACGTAAGCTAAGTATGTTCCCGCTTAACTTCAGCCTAAGAAGTGAAGATTTTTTTATAACGAAGCTTCGCCCACGCGAGCGAGCTCACATGTCCGCATGCTTCCTTAAACATGGCTGTTACGTAAAACGATGTTTTTTTAAACTGATTTTGTAAAGGAAAGACTTTTTTTGGCTGTTGTGTAACGTATTTTTTCCGTAGTAGGTACACTTTTTTGCAATACACTGTTTCACTACTTTGTCAGTGCTAGATATATAAAGTGGCGATACATACTCTGAATCTCTGAAAAAAAGTACTTACTAATTTAATAAAGTCACAGTATTCAGCCACATTATTTCTTATTATCATACAAATCAAATCGAAAGTGGCTGTTTCAAAAATAACAGCGCGTTTACAGTTGTAGTGGGTACAAAAAGTGGCAAAAGTGTTATTTCTAAATCATGAAAACATTTTTATAATAAAAATCAGTTTACAAAAAAGTAACTCTATCTATATGTCGTGTTTTTACGCAAATAACTACTGCTTCCAAGCTACTAGAGTAGTTAACGAGATTAACCTATTCACTGTCCAAAAAGTAGACATAATAGTTAAACAATTGATGTGTATCACTTATCAGTGGACAGGAAAAGTGTTAATTTTCAAGATATACAAAACAGCCTAACCGCAAGCCATTTATATTTCACACCGTTTGACTGTTTCGCACTCAGTATTATTTATCACCGAACTACAAGGCAGCAAATCTATTTGACGAGAGCCGTAGTATCGTATCTCACTGGTATCAGGCATCAAGTTATCGCAAAGCTTGTCGATACACCCGCTATCGACATCTGATAGCACTCAAAGCCTGATGCTTTGTCTGCCTGAAACTCTGGATATTACTGGTTAAGTTTACCGGTTACCTAGATTTGTATCTGGTTTCAAAGTGATAGGTTACATGGAAATAAGCCTGAAAAGTGGATATCGCAAAATTGTAAGTGGCTAAGTAATCCTGCTAAGTGTCCCATGCTAAGTAATCCATACGGATCGATTGACTATGAAGTTTAGCAACGCATGGTGTCAACTGACCATCTTTTCAATTTTTCCGCGTTTCGGAAGGCACTTTGAAATGAGGATTATTGGAACATCTTCGGCAGTCGTTACAGGCAGATGCCAAACTGAAAGCAGATTTACCAAGGGGCACAGGTGTCAGATAAGGCACGGTACTCAAGTTAGATGAGAGTCGAAACCAACCCCCAACACAGTTGGGAAAAGGCTAGGCAGATACCAGAAAATGAGTAGGCTTAATTTTTTGCTGTCCTCTACTGCAAAAAATGAAGGGACAGAAAGTAAGAAAGAAACATAATATGATATTTATTTATTCAGAGAACTGAGATCCATACATTTATGACACAGGTACAAATTAATAACTAATAGTAAACAGAGACTTTGTCCGCTGCACTAATTTATACATGAGGGACAATCATGCCTCTCTGCTATAGTCCTCAAGATGCTGTGGCGACTTTCACGCAACCGACTGATGAAAGATGCGGTTTTTTTGCGCCAAATCGCTGCAAAGCCATCCGTGTGTATATTTTTTTGTAAATACAAGGGTACAAAAAGTTATAAGATAGATTGCCAATTGTAGCCAAACTCTACTAGATTTAATCCGTAGATTCGATCTTAAGTCATTAACCCTAGAGTGGGCGCGTCTTTTCGCGAAACGTCAGTGGGCGCGTGGGGAGCATTTTGCCGCCCCTATTATTTGACCATTTTAACTAGTAATACAGCAATTTTATCAGTTTTTTTTCTTAGGATTTAAATAATACACTAATAAGTAATAGTAAATTAACATATTTATTAAACTCCGTTTTAAAAACTTTGGTTTATAAAAAACTTTAAGAAACTTAATATTTAAACTGTCATTTTTTCCCTTATCTTACATAATACTCTATAACTCTTAAAAAAAAATTGAAAACATTCCTAAATTATATATATTCTAAATTCGCAGGATATGCTTTATCTAAAAAGTTTTCACAAAGGTATGTGCAATATTCGTTGCACAGTAACTTTTGGGAATCTGGAACACCCTTTTTTCGTGCGCCTGTTTTTCTTTACGTAGACTGCATTTGCCCTCTTTTTTCAAGAAGATGTATGTTCTGCTGGTGTTTGGCCGAATGTTTATATTTCGGTAAGCTAATTGGGGGGAAGGTTAATTTTTGTTAGAAGCGTCGCTGTCTGCTGATTGTTTGATCGATCATTATCTGACACGTTTGTATCAACAATTCTGCAGCCAAGATTAAATTTGGTCTTCCATTTTGTCCATTGATATTTCATATTATCATTTGATACTTTTAAATCCTAAAACAAACATGTTTTTTTAGTTTCAAACTATAAATGAACCATAATATATAGTCTACATTACAAATTTGCAAAAAATACACACACAATATTACTTACGTGAGTGGGCGCGCGGTGAGCAATTTGCCGCTCGGCGATACCTGGTGGTGAAAACCTTCTCCTCAAGCAGTCCGTCGCACCCTGACAGCGTCCAGCTTTTAGGCACGCATTGCCAACGAAATTGGGGGCAGCTACTAAAAATCACAAGCCTAACGGGCAGTTGCTTTAAAAAATATTAACGTTTTTTTAGCGCGAGCGGCAAAATGCTCATAGCGCGCCCACTCTAGGGTTAACTGATCTTGCCTAAAATAAAAACATAGCTTACCAGTGTTAAATTTTCACCTGCAGACCTATAAAACATCCAATTCGTGGTCTCTAACCGCATCGTGTCGCGACAGATATGTTGGAATAAATTTAAAAAGATTTGTAATGTTTTTTCCTTTATGCGACAGATAGCCGTACTGGGGGATAGAATTGGATGGATGCGATCGGGTTATAGTAATGGGTTCTGTATAGTGAGAAGAGTTAATCTTTTTTGGGATATGTCAAGGCTTTTTGGATTTTCGAAAATTGTAACAAGATTATGTTATGTGTAGTTGGGATAACATTGATGTGATTTTGGTTTCGGTTGTTTGATGTGACGGATTCTAGCAGAAAGCATTTTGATAATATAAGTACCATTGATTGTGGGCGACAAAAGCACTAAACTGAATCTTAACAAATTAAATAGGTACTTGAATTAGTAAATGAAGCAGTGTTTCAAATATTTTTAGTCTCTAATTTCTAAATGGAAGCACAAAACACAAAAAACGTGTCTACATTTATAAAGCAGCACAAAAACTCCCCGTAATTCAAAGTCACTCATTTCAAAATGTAAGCAACAATCCTCTTTTTGTTGAAATAAAAAAACAAGAACCAATTCATTTTCATGTACAATCACAATAATGGCGTCTGTTTTCGCGGCAAACCGTCGCGTCATTAGGTTCGCGCTGACAGCTTTTTGCGGAACCCTAAAATGGGGGACAACCGCGGAATTACAGCCAGACGGACAATTTACCGTCGAAATAATAAATTCAGAACGCGAAACCTTCAGATAATGAGAAAACGATTTTCTACCATTATTTTTCCTGTTTTCTCATTCACTATTTGTTTCAGGAGTAAAATTGGAACTCTTTTATTTTTTTCTTCAATTGACAGTATTTTAAAATATAAACTTTTGTTTTTTACGCCGACAAGGGCTTTTGTCGACGATGGTCGATTTAAAACGATGGAAGTAAAGATTAAAAGTGGGATATTTCATTTTGTGTAATAAAAACATGTAGCTGCAATTATTTTTTATTGTTTGGTGAAAGACCTTCCATTAAATGGAAATAAACCGATTTGTTTATACAATACAATTAAGAAATAAAATATTATAGAGTAGTATTAGATTGGCGACATAAATATAGTAAAATCGTAGGGCACGTGGAATATGTGTCATTTATGTAACAAGGACATCCACAATTCCACAGTATATGTATGTTCGCAATCATTATAAAAAATTAAACAGAAAGATTTATATTGGTATATAAATACAGGGTATCATAAACGGATATATCTATACTAATATTATAAAGCTGAAGAGTTTGTTTGAACGTACTAATCTCAGGAACTACTGGTCCGATTTGAAATTTTTTTTCAGTGTTAGATAGCCCATTTATTGAGGAAGGCTATAAGCTACTTTTTATCCGGGCGCGCCGAGTAGTTTCCACCGGACGCGGGTGAAAACGCTGACACAAGCTAGCAGGTATAATATAAATACAGAGTTAAATAACTAGGTTGAAGAAGTCAGATGGGCACTTGCTCCATGTAAAACACTGGTTCTCAGCTACCATCACATAAAGAAAATAGGATAAGTAGATGAGCTAATAACGTTTTACAGACAATTTTCAATAACAGTGATAACAGAAGCCACTAGTCCGCCATGTCTGATTTCGTTAAAAGGAGTTGTTTACCAAACGACCGGTTACATTGAAAACACTGAAACTCAAATTTTCAGTTGTTGTTTGACAAAGTAACATTTTGGTGAATTAATTAATTATTGTAAGTCATCTGGTCAATTTTGTGTTATGATGATGAAACTTAATTTGTTGCGAGTTAAAGTCATTTTTGGTGGATGTTTTTTGATTTCAGGGCTGATTGCAAAATTCCATACTATGATTGGATTTTCTTTAATATTAAAGAAGTCATTAATGAGGTGTCTTCTTACTAAGATTGGGTTTTTATAAACATGTTATGTTTCCCAGATTCACTTATACTGAGGATTACCAGTGCGTATACTTGTGACAAACTGAATGTATACTACAACAACTAGTAAAACCCATTAGTTCAAAGCGGTTTTAACCTGAAAAAATGAAACCAAAAAAATATTATTTTAAATTTTAAACTGACGCTATCTAAAACAGAATATCCCTCAAATCCTGACCATCTAAAAAATGTAACAGAAAAAAAAGTAAGGTTAATCTTACAAGATCTATCATGGATCCCTCGGACTCCAAGATTCCAGTTCCTAATTACTGTTGGGAAAGTTAATAAAAGTTTGAAAGATAAGAGCTCTGAGCTCCTAAAGTTGTTACGAGGGCGATAGTAATCTTAATGCCAGATCAGTTTACTTTACGAATTGATGTCGGACATGGAAAATGGACTTAGGATTAGCTCGTGTCTAGGCAAATATTTGTTGGCAGTTATTTTGGGTTTTGGTCCTTTTAGGTCATAGTTGCCTGGATGTAGGAATGATGAAGGGTGAACTATTTATCACCTTTGGCCGTGAATTGGTGATTGCCCTTGAAAGCAGTGCTGCAAATAACTGATCAGTTCCGATGATAACGGCTGGAACAGCGTGGCAGAGTTTTTGCTCTATGGAATGTATCGTGCGTAGAAAAGCCTGGGGCTATAAAAATAGCCAGTGTGAAAGCACCTTTAAACGAAATTGAGAATAGTTTGTGAATTAAATAAATTATTTGCTTTATAAGTAGGCAGATTCATTACAAACATATTATCCTGTTAATCGTGCAGAATAGATAATAATATTATAGAATTTTGTAAGCAGATACCTTTGCCTAGTTTTGGAGTCTGGAGAATAGTTACACGTCTCTTTATTAAGCGGTAGGACCTGGTAAATAAATGTCTCATTTTATACCTTCTCTTTACAACCTAATTCCAGGCACGTCAAAATGTGTCCCGAAAATCTAGGATGACGACACCCTAAGCACTATTCAACGAAAAAATATAAGAAAAGGTCCCAAGCCCCATATTTTGTGACCACTAGCACAGAATAACGAAACGGCCCAGAAAAAATATATCCAATAAGTGTATTGTGTAGAAAGCCGAAAAAAAGATCTAGTATTTTAGACCGAAACACGTCAATATGATGTCGTAAATGTTTCTTTATGTTCCTCTAGGGCATGATTTATATTTACGGTGATCCATTCGGCTGGTTACGGTTCTGATATTGAATAGCGGTTGAGTTGGTGAAGTTTTTCCTTTGATTAAACAAAGAGAATCCCTACTAAAATTATAAATCCAAAAGTAACTCTGTCTGTCTGTTACGCTTTCATGCCTAAACCAGTGGTTCCGAATCGATCTTGATGAAATTTGGTACAGAGATAGAATAGACCCTGAGAAACAACATAGGCATACTTTTTATACGGGTACGGGAAATAGTTCCCTCGGGAAGCGGGCGAAGCCGCTGGCAGAAGCTAGTTTGACAATAAATACATCAATATTAGATAGAATTTACTACCGTCTGTTACCAATCTAGTTGTAGAGCATTCGTCAATATTTCATCACTTGTCTAGCCTTTCCCCAACTTTATTAGGAGCGGTATCTAGTCTAAGCAGAAGCCTCTGAGAAGTCAATGTGACATGGAACAATTACTAGCACAACATTTTAAGAGGCAAAAGCCTCTAAGTGATTGTTTTGATTATTCAAAATTAATGATGTAGCCTTATAGTACCCCGTAAGGGAGTAATCTAGAGACAACGCTGCGCAGCGCGGGGAGTAACCAACAAACAGTTGATTTTCTTTGAAGTGTCCCACGTGACGTTGCGAGATACGGGACGGCTGCTTACTTCGGTCAATTCGCTTCGCAGTGCTTCGCGTTCGCGTTTGCGATTTGGCCACGCAGGACGCACCCTTACAGTGCAATGACAGTAGCACCGGGTAGACAGTAGAGTTACAGTGTTGTATGTGCTTAATCACCAATGTTCTTGGTGACTTTCTATCGTAGCCGACGTTGCTTTGTTCCAGAAATGGAATACTATAGGTAGTTGTAGGCAGCATTTCCCGGGAAGACTTCCTTTGTAAGGTTTCCACTATTTGTGTCCTCTCACACTTGGTTATTCAGCCTAAAGTAGCCTAGTTTCGGCTTGAAGCCAAATTAGTTAGACGGGTCACACAATTGTCACCCGTCTGCCTGTCACCGGCTGTATCTCATATAATCGTGATAGATAGACAGTTGATCACAGATGATGTATTATTCAGTCAGAATTGTGCAGAAAAAAAAAAAACACCTATTCGACTCCTTTAAAACACCTTTCCATACAACTCTTACTGAGGTCTTGAGGCAAGATTGCACCACTATGCGGCACTGTGATGTACACAAATGTATCTTCTGGTATTCTCACCTTCTTTTTTTAATAGCCTTTTTAACGTCCCACTGCTGGGCGCAGGCCTCCTCTCACACGGAGAAGGATTGAGTGTCAATCACCACGCTTGCTCAACAATGCGGGTTGGTGATTTAAGGCTTATACTCCAGGTTTCCTTCACCTTTTATCAGCCATTGGTGTCTAAAATATACTTAGAAAGTACATACAAACTAAGAAAAGCAACATGGTACTTGCCTGACGTGAAATCGAACCCACACACTTATACTTGAGAGGTTGGTGCTTTACCCACTAGGCCACCATCACATCGTGACAGTAATATATTTCGTGCAAAAATTTATAAAATGACCGTGAAACTGCCATCTTTGCACAGGAACATATACTAGCACTTGACTTACACATTTTCTATGCGTTTAGGTATTGAACTTCAGACTGTGTGCGATTCACCTAAAGCCCTGACTTCAAAGCCTGATAATATTGATCGTACTTGAATTATGGCCTCCTAACACAATGGATCACATTACTCACACTACGAAGTTTCAGCTTGATAATATTCGAAGTTTATAATGGTCCTTTTGGACATCAACGAAGAATATTTATTTTCAGCAGTGGATGTCCCCTGGTTGATACGGTAATAATGAGTGTGAGAAGTTGGATAATGTGACATCCAGAAATTAACTTCCTTTGAACATCAAAGGACGCAAGCAAAAAAGTGGATCTCATTAAATATGATGTAAGACTGGTAGGCAGTAGCATACTTAATTAAGTCAACTTCTTTTCTGATAATTCAAAGAAAACATCACCATTGGTTTTGTTTGTCTAAAATGAAAATGGATTTTAATTATCATATTTTATTACCAGCCTGTTGGGTCTTTTCTTTTTGGTGGGATATCATCAAATTACCTCTTCTACTGTGTATCAGACTCTTACCCACCATGTTCCTACTGGAGCCTGACTTGTACTAGGGCCGCGTTAACTCTTTCGAAAAATCCCACAATCTCAATCTATTGGATCTCTGATAAAGAAAATCAAGTGCAGGCTCAAATTTTCCGCACAAGTTTAATCAAGATAAGTCACATAAAACTAGAACCACGTCCCTGCCTTTGTTCGCTTCCAAGCCAGCAACGACCAATTATTAATCAGGCTTACACTAACAGCTAAAAAGTATACGTATTAAAACTGCAGCGAGCATCATAAAACTTCACCCACTTACATTCTTGCACCCACATAATGTTGAAGTATTAAACTTTTACAGTGCTCCCAACAGCTTTGTAAATTATACGTTCCGTGTATAAAAACGTTAATGCGCAGCTTGTGCTGCCGAGTGTACTGCTATCAATCTTGGCCTCGGATATTCTGGGCCATTAAAGAGATTTTTCTTTAAAAGGCAAGCGCGTGCGACCTATAGTTGTTTGTATGGGGCGTTTGGATGGTGCTAGTTACTTGCCTTGCCATGGTCAATTAATTTGTATGAAGTCAAAAAAGTCAAATAGTCAAATAAGATCTGCTGTTTAATAATAAAATAAGTATTTATGGTTAGCGTCCTTCTAAATTATAAACTGTCAACTAACTTCGAAATTCAATATTCTGTCTATCTCTGGATTTGCTTACTAGAGATAGGAACATTGCTTGTATTAGGTTAATGTCAAAATTCAATTTCTAGTAAGCAAATACAGAGATAGATAGGTGATTGGGAATGACCGTAAGGCGCTAAAGTGAAAGTATAATATCTCGTTACTACAATAAAAAAATGTTTTTCAAGCAATATTGTTTCGTACACTCCTGTTTTCCAGTTCGTTTTCTCCGCAATACTTAATTATACACCGAAAACAGAATTCATGACTATTAAATGGGAAAGTCTTTGTTTTTCATTGTCATTTTCCTGATTCACAACCGAATGCTTTCACATATACCTTTTCATGAATGGTAGTAATTTTTCATGCCAGATGGGCAAGAGGACAGACGGGTAGACGATCAAATGTACAACGTAGTTTTTGATGTCTTAGTAATAGGACTCCACTTTACCCTTTATACTTATAATTTTTAACCTTCATTTTACCAGGCACCTACGGCCCATAGATAAATACTGTAAGCTAGTATATATCCCTACTAATATTAGAAATGCAAAAGTAACTGTCTGTCTGTCTGTTACGTTTTCACGCCCGAGGAACAACATAGGCTACTTATTTTTATCTATACTTTTTATCCGGGCACGGGAAATAGTTCCCTCGGGAAGCGGGCGAAGCCACTGGCAGAAGCTAGTAAAAATTATTATTATAATCTATGTTAGTATCACTTTAGGTACGGAATTTTACATTCCAGTAACTAAGCCAGTGACTAAGCCATTACTAAACACTCCTCCGCGTCGCTCATAAAATGATCGATCACTACCCTCATAATTGATTGGCGTTTTGTTCCCGCCAATATCGCGACAATACATTAACAAAAGAATGGAAGTCGATAACATTGCGTCTCTTTCTAACTCGTGCATTTATAATAGGAGTTTGTAAAGTGTGTTTTCTGTCTCACTTATACGTACTACTATCTACAGTATAATAATAAAAATCTGAAGAGTTTCTTTATTTCAACGCTCTAATCTCAGTAACTACCGGTCCGATATGAAAAAAATACTTAATATGCAATTATATCTTATTCGTTTGTTTGAAGGCGCTTATCTCAGAATCTACTGGTTTGATTTGAAACATTCTTTCAGTATTAGATAGCCCATTTATCGAGAATTAAAATCTATTATTTATCGGTGTGCGCATAGTAGTTCCCGCGGGACGCGAGTGAAACCGCTGGTGGAAGCTTGTAATATATGAGTATAATGACTAATGGTCGGTTTCTGAGTAGGTACTTTTGTCCGCGGTTTATCTATTCATTACCGCTTAAAAATGAATACACAAACTGCGGACGAAAGTGGGTACTCAAAAACCGGGCGTAAGTGAGTTGGTTTGCTTTTCACGCATTCATTTTACAACAAAATTTAATGAAATTATACGTATAAATAGCTAACGTAACGCTGCTCAAAGTAGCTATTCAACGCGGGCGAAGTCGCGAACAAAAACTAGTCTTCTAAATATATAAAACTCAAAGGTGACTGACTGACATAGTGATCTATCAACGCACAGCTCAAACCACTGGAGGGATTGAGCTGAAATTTGGCATGCAGATAGATGTTATGACAAAAGCATTCACTAAGAAAGTACTTTCCGAAATTTCCACGGGAACGGGAAAGCCGCTGGCAAAAGCTTGTCATATTATATGTACCTACAGAGAGCTAACGTTACGCTCAAAGTAGCTATTCAACGCGGACGAATTCACGAACAAAAGCTAGTGTAAAATAAAGCGCTTTATGCGGCGTAAGCATGAATTTGCGCACCTGCTTTCAGCCGCTGAAAATCCTTCCTAATTTATAGTGTTTGTAACTATGTTTCGGAATTTACGCTGTTGGATTAGTTGCATATTTACTTGTATAAATGGTCTGTGTTGCCAGTTTTGTAATGCTTGGCCAGTGTGGCCAGGAGTAAGTGTTTTTTCTGTATTTTAATTGCAACAATTTTTTGAAAATTTTCAAGGCACGTGTTTAAAACAGTCAAGTTTCGTAAGTCTGACAGCCATTATAACCAAAGTTATCGGGTTGGTAGGGTGACCGGGTTTTGTTACCAGAATAGACTAGAAACCAACACCAACATAATTATAGGGAAAAGGCTAGACAGATGATGATAAGCACGCGTTTGATCAACTTACTGTGGAAATCAATATTCTCTCTATCTCTGGATTTGCTTACTAGTGATAGAATTTTGACATTAGCCCCATACAAGTAATGTCAAATTCCTATCTCTGGTAAGCAAATCCAGAGTTAGATAGGTTATTGGGAAAGGGCCGTTAGGCGTGATATTTCTGAAATTGGTCCAGTAGTAACTAACAACAGTCTGCCAACGAACACAAAAATGATTGCGTTACCTCTTTTCACACATAAAAGCTTTAAAATTTAAAATTCGCACAGAAGGATCAATTTTTCCATTCCAACATTGACACCACTCATCCAATAGTTGAACTACACTCGTGTAACTCTAGCACTCCAGTATTTACTAACAGACTCGTCGATAGCCCGTTAATGGGGTTCATAAATTGTGTCACTACCGAATACGGGTAACAAATTCACCAATTTTGAGGACACGTAATTCTCACCTGTACCAACTCACATTCACGTCACGTTTTACACTCGGAGACAGAAAAAAGAGCTGATTTTTTTTATATTTTTGTATGATTACATGAGCATTTTGGGGTGTTTTAATATATGGGCGTGCAGAATATGAATATGAAATGTTTTTGGAATTTGTGCCAGTAAAAATATGCTGTGAATTTCCTAACCTTTTTTACGATTGTGATTAGGAGCGGACGGTTTAGTCACCTGTGACTATATGTACTTTGTTATCTAATATGTATCTATAAAAATGTGTCAAAGTAGGCTGGACAACTGACCAAAAAAGATGGTATATTTATTTTGTCTTTCTTTTAGAGAACTCCATTAGATTTGCAATGAATTAAAAAAATGTGAAATAGTACAAACATGATAATTATAAACTACTGGCTTCCTTCAGCGGTTTCACCCGCTTCATGAGGGAACTTCTTCTTAGACACATAATATGCAGACACCCACACTTTCAACTTATAATATTAGTGTAATTAGATTTCATATTAAATACATGATATAGCATTAAAATCCTTTACAGTATCCATTTTAATCCACTCCAAATATAACGTGCGTAACTCAACCCAAAACTCCAAAATAACCTTAATCGTATAACAAAACACGGAAACTCAAAAACACATCGGGAAAACCCAGTTATAAAAATAATTTCACCCGAAAATGTAATTGCGAGTCAAAAATTCTTCCATGTTTCTGTCGGTTACACGACGGGGTAATTTACATTAAACGAACATCTTAAATAAAGGTCTTTTGGCAACACTTCTTGTTTATTTCATCAAATTAAAATGGGTTCTCGGTGTCTTTTAAGGCTACTCGTCACTGGGAAAGCGTCCTTCTTTGACGTAAACTGTCTGTGTAGTTGATTATGTAAATCGTGTTTGTTCCTGTTTAGGTTTATGATATAGGAAGTCCTGCCAGCGGTTTCGTCCGCGTCTTCAAAATACTTCACTTAACTTGATAAACTTGTAGCCTATAGTCTCCTTCGATAATTGGGCTGTCTAACACTGGACGATTTTTTCAAATTGGACCTAAGATTAAAGCGTACCTAAGATAAGGATACATTTGGTCCTTTGAAATAGGTGTCAAAGTACAGACGACAGCAGGTCAACGTATACGAATCTGTCAAATTTTACCAATCGAATATTAACCTACCTCCATTGTGATAAGGTTGAAAATCGATTGCAGAAATTTGACAGATTGTGGTAACTTGATGTGCTGTTGTCTGTACATAAAATGAAAAATATAATAAATGTCTAGAAAACACAAAACTATTCATGAAATAAAATTATAAAGAAAGCGGCATCATATTCTGAAAAAACGCTCAGTGCAAAGTGAAAAACCATCAAAATAATTACATAAAAGACAATATAGAAAAGAAACTAAAGAATACTACGAGTACACTAAAATTAATTATTCAGGTCACAAAATACGATATTCGTATCTTGAAAGAAGGGACAAAATTAATAAGCGTCGTGTTTCCTCGGCTCTAAAGTTCAGTGTTAAACAAAATAGACATTGAAAAGGAATATTTCTCTTTGTGTAGTAAATAAATTTGCTAGTAGTACTGACTGTTTCTCCTGGTTTCCCTCCCATCTTTTGGGAACACTTTCCGTATGCCGATAAATTAATTAATTGCGTCCAAGACCGATCGTCGATGCCGATAAGGAGATCAGCCAGCCGCGCAGGACATATTATAGTGCACAAGCATTTGCACAGATGATGATGATGATGGCGTCCTAGCCGATTTCGGCCACGGCGGCTGTTCTCATATAAGGAGATCAGCCAGCTGCGCAGGACATATTATAGTGCACAAGCATTTGCGCTGACACAGGTGCACTCCCTATTCCCTCACTCTCATAACCCGATGGGACGGCAATCCGACACGACCGGAGAGAGATTAGGCGCAGGACCGACATTAACGTGATCTCCGATGCATAGGTCTATCAATCATCAACTTCCAGACTCCGGGCTGCTTTGTGAAAGTTTCTAAACCCCACAAAGCGATTTCAGCCCGACCCGGGAATCGAATCCGATAGTTCCGAACTAGATAGTTTTGGAGCTATTTGGGTGCAAACGAGCTACTACTACTAGCTACAAACATACAAGAAAACCTTTTTATAATAAGTAGTTCCGACGGTAGTTCGCTTTTAAAGTTTTTGAGAAGATAAAATTTTATTCTTTGAATCTTGTTACCTTGTTAGTTAAAATTAGGTACTAAAATGCTGTAAGAAATTTATTTTTACCTGCAATATGTTTTAAGTGTCTTTTTAAAAATTGGTACGTAAGTTTAAGTAAAACCGTTCATGTTTTCATATTATAAGAAAATAAGTGCTGCTCCTCTAATAAATTGTCTTATATTTCTTACAACACCTTCATACCAAATAATCAGGAGATGAAAAAAAATGGTCCTTCGATCTCGAAAGCTTAAACAACCTTTATTCTATATTAATTAATTAAAACCTAATAAAAGCAATATTTACTGTGGATAGGTGCAGACGCCAGCATCAATTTCTTGAATAGATTTTCAACCTTATCACAATAGTGAAAGGTTAATGTACAGACGACAGCAGGTCAACGTATACGAATCTGTCAAATTTTACCAATCAAACATTAACCTACCCCCATTGCGATAAGGTTGAAAATCGATTGCAGAAATTTGACAGATTGTGGTAACTTGATGTGCTGTTGTCTGTACGATTGATACAACTTTACAGCTACCCCACTCGTGGAACATACAATAGTATCATAGAAATTAAAACCCACAATATTTTTACCAATCATCCCGAATTACAAAATAACTAACTTAAACCTAACCAAATGAAAGAAATTCCTTACTTCTAATTCACCCATAAAATTAGCATAAATTCCTTACAGGGTATATTATCCTCGATATTCAGATACATCATGCCCACTGCATTCCATGAGAGGTATTGAGGTCATCTCATCCGGAGCGAGCCCGATTGTCCGCGCGTCTGCTCGTTCACCATTGTTTTTCCTTCCATTTCATAGAACGGTTTATGAGTTAGCGAACCAAGAAATATTATCTCCACCCCGTAATGTATGACGCCGTTGGGAAATTGTTCAGCGAGTAGGTGTCGGTTTTAGTGTATGATATTTTAAAACAATAGGTTAGTATTTTAGAAGTGTTTTCTAGGCAATAAGTTATGCTGTGGAATTGTTTTAAAGAGTTATTGCAACGATATAAAGTCCACATGGTCAGCGTCTTTATTAAAGTGCACCTACACACTAAATAACATTTAGCAGTTTGACCCGCCAAAAACATTTGTGGAATACCCATAAAAAATAATATATTATTGAGTCTCGATTCGCAATTTTGTGTTAGTAAAATTCGTGTGGATTGATTACTAACTCCATTTGAAAAAAATAAATAAACATTATCATGTAAAATTAGTAACAACTAGTTCCAAGTACATTTTAGTAGAATTTCGCAGCTCTAACGGTCAAAACTAAAGTAAACTTAAATAGTGATCATTAACGGTTTTCCGATAGATACCACTACGGAACCCATCGGCGACAATGAGCCAAGTTATGTTGTCTTTCAGCCATAAACGATACAGGGCGTTATACTACGGGACAGGGTGAAAACCGTTTAACCGCGGTGATAATGACAATCAACAGATTAAGAGTAAAAGGACCAGTTTGTTTTAAACATACAACCATAGGTACAATTATAATTTATTACGTCGCGTCGTTTAAATAGTTCTCGTTCTTTTATTCATAACAGGCTTTGCCTTCATTTGTAAGAACCTGTTTCAAAGTACATCCACGAAAATATTGTCCGGTAGGCTTCTTTTCATATTTGCTTCACAAAATCACTCATACTAAGCTCATTTAAAAATAACTTGACAAATACTGGCTATGGTGCAAAAAAAGCAACGACTATCTCATAAAGAAAAGTTAAATCAAATCAAAACAAAAGGTTTTTAGTTTTCTATCCAAAGTGTATAAAACTACAGTTAGTCAAGTTTTTCATGCAATAGAATTTCCGTTTTCTCTATAATTGTGGTCCTTCTGCCCTTCCGTATTACGTATTAATACTGACAAGATAAAGGTTTACGTCGTTTTGATGGTGACTTAAGAGGCGTTAAACAGCTCTAAAGCAGCTTAACAACCTCCTCTAGAACATTAGGATCGACTGATTATGGTGGTTTGGGAGTCATTGGAGAAACTTGATTACTATTTGATTTTGATATAGCATTCTTGGAGGTGGAGGGAAGGTTGTAAAACACAAGAGTATAAGTAACCCACCATGTTTTGAATATATTTTGAAAATATCAGTGAGTTTATAAAGCAAATTCGAAAACATTATATACCTGGCAAAAATTGTATTAAAAAATATTTTTTCAATCGTACAGTCGACAGTAAGTCAGTGTACACAAATCTGTCAAATTTCTGCGATCGATTTTCAACCTAATCACAATAGGCTTGTTGCCTAAATTTCAATAGTGAGTTACTAATAAACCTTGATGTCTATTATATACAAGGGAACGATTATTTTTGAAAAATAATGCTCATTTACATGAATTATTTTGAATTTTAATATATATTTGACATTAGCCTTCAAAAACGCTCATGACTGTCATGGCGTCTTGCGTGACGTCACGCCGTGCAAAACACAGCTGTTTTAGTATGCAAATTGTGGAGTTATTTTATTTAAAGATGGATCCATCGTATTACAAGTAGTGTATAGTGTCCCAATGTTCAAGTACAAGTATAAAAACGCCAGAAAAAATATTTATATTGTGCCAAACAATCAGCAGATACGAAAAAAGTGGCTGATACTTGCGAGAAGAAATGATGCCCATTGTTTATCATAGCCAGTTTGCCAGTGTGCGAATTCACATTGAAAAGATAATTCGGCGTTTACGTGAATTTTATATGCTTAAACCACATGCATGTGTAAATCTAAAGTTCGTAAAAATACTCGACGATATTATAACTATAGCATGTGCTTTAATTAATCTTCAAGATTTTTTAGTGGAAATCGAACGATACTAAATATTTAAAAATGTTTTTTTTTTTTTTATTTAAATTGCCATGTCTTCCCACATTTAACTGATTCCCTCCCGATGAATTCATTCTTCTTCATTAAGATCCAGTGATTGCATCTATATAATTTGGCATGACTTTATGTTATACACATATTCTTGCCTTTTGCAGCTTACAAAATTTTTCCCATCCACGCTTACTTGTAACATAGCATAGCATCTTCTCATAGGAGTCCCTTGAGGACCCTGAAATATAAAATTTACCTATTAGCCTTTGTTTAACTAGCATAATTTGATAGGTAAATTATTTATGTCTGGAATAATTCTATTTACTCTACCAGAGTCCATTGTAATGGATAGTTAAAAACCGCATGTGCCCAGGCTTGAATTTATTGCCCCAACAATTTCCCTTATTTTATTTATATTAATAACCCTCCAAATAAAAGTTACAAACCCAAGCCAGGTTGAAAAAATCAGGTTTCGTAGTAGCATACGTTAATTCTTTCATCAGATTAATGGTACCTACGGAACCCTCTCCATGCGCATTTGCGCAATTCAAACTCGCACTGCCGGCGTTCTTTAATTTCTTTTACTTTACAATACAAAAATGTGATAATTATTTATCTACAGCAATGCTTATCAAAACAAGTAGTCTTGGATGCTTAGTGGATTATTACGAGCTGGTTTACATTGCGGAAATTCCGATATAAACAAAAATCCTGTTTGATGCGTAAAACACGCCAAGCGTAAATGGCGTCAATTTCTTGGAAATTATTGCTGTTTTGCTTTGACTACCAGGTTCATGGTTTCTTAGGATGGTTCTTCATAATTTCCTTATATAAATGCGCTGGGACATATTGGAATTGTTGAGAATACCTCGGTACCTTATACTTAAACAGCGCTAACAATAAAGTTATAATAAACAAAACTAACCTCTTCGACTACGAGATTGCAAATGAACATTTTGACTTAGACGTTTTGCCACGGCTGGTAGAACGTAATACCTTTATGATTGGTGTTCTGCACTCACGTGACTTCTATGGCCTATTTGTGTGCAGTACAATTTTATAAAATATTTAGAATAATCTCATATATTATTTAATAAAATAATCTTTGTTTTTTCATAATCAAAAATGGAACATCCTTTAATAGTTATACAAACATAATGGATCAGTTTGTTTACGTGGATACAAGGCCGTATAGTGGAAGGTTAATGTTTAGATTGGTAAAATTTCACAGAGTATGAAGTTCTAGGATCACTGACTTGTGTTGACTGACCAACAACAATAATAGACATTGATAACAAGGAAAAAATTAAAAAAAAATATATCCTGATTTTGATCTCATTCTTTTATTTTGAAATCTTACTTACGTAATAGTACATAGCTTAACAAAGTAATTTATTTCTAATTTTGCTTTCTATCTCTTACTATTTATACACTGATATGTCATTTCTACAAAAAATGATACGCGCTCCAAATTTCCAAACCGAATTTTCGCGTCTAATTCCGTTTCTTTCCAAATTGCCCACAAAAATACCAGAGCAGCGGTACGGTTAGACCCCTTGAATATTAAGCAGATAGGATACCGATACAATCACGAACGGGACCCTAATCAAATGACACGTAGTTGATGTGAAACAGACGTACCCAACAATTTTATAAAATATATTACCATCATATTCTACTTTAAGTAATAATGAGCCTTTCCAGAGGCCCCAGAAAAAGTTCCTTAAAAATAACCCAGATTGGAAGCAAATGTTTTTAATTCCGACGATTACCCCTATCTATTTGAATTGATCTGTTCAGTAAATATCCTAGAACCCATTGAAACCCTGCTAAGTCCTTGTACTTGGCAAAAAGTAATTTTAAGTAAAACTGAATTTGTAAAGACCGCTAAATAGGATTTAAAATTGGGTATTAATTTTGTTTTCCATAATAACGTTTTGTTAATGTCCTAAGACTGGACTGTCCAACGATTCTTTCAAGATTACAACTAAACTCCTATTTGGTTGCAAGTCGAATAAGCCCACAAACCACGCGCCCCGCTTTAACTCTAACCTCCTTATAATAAGGCGCACATTATAATAACAGTGACAAACAACAAACCATGACAAACTAAACCGCTTTATCGATGAGAAAGCTAATACGATTCTTGGCCCATAAATACGGTTTTATCTCATCACTATTGCATTTGAACCCGTTAGTTTAAACATGGAATCGTCAGGGCACGGTCTATGTAAGGTATAGGTCTCATTCGATAGCGCCCGAAATTTGTAATTCCCATGAGTGACTAATTTCATATATGCATGGGGTAAAAAATCACAAATTAATATAGTATAAGTATTTGCTGTTGTGAAGTAAGCATGCTTTAATGTGTTTAAAAATGGCCAGCATACTATGTGACGCAAAAACTACGCCTCCTATAAATAATTTATTTAATTGTAAAATGCGATTTTTTCTGTATGTACTTAAACAAGTTGCTTAGACCAATTGTTTTCTGCTTTTATTTAACACGCTACTCCTTCTTATATATGAGCAGAAAAAAGTCGTATTAAAATAAAGGTTAAAATATGCTTACCTAAATTTTTTTATCCAATTTCTTAAAAACAAACACCGTCCAAAAAGCAACTTCCAGGGAAAAATATTTGATCTCAGTCCTTTCCCTCGCTAACAGTCTGCGACCACAAGGTCCTTAAGGTCCGAGTCAATAATTTCTTCGGGAAAAACATACTCCCGTCTCAGTAACTTTCTCATTTCGCCTTATAAACTCTCTGTGATTTTAATTAAGCGCTTTTTACCGTTAAAACAGCGGAGAATTTGCTTTCGACTAACTTGTCTCTAGCGATCGAATTCTTAAGATGTTTCCGCTGGTTCAGCTTCTGTCTTTAAGTTGACACACTTTAAAAAATGTTATTTTGCATGGTGGTTTACAGTACGCTACTCTGTCTTATCATCAAAATTGTTTAGACTAAGAGATACGTTTTTCTGAAGCTGCCCTCGTATGACCTACTGTTGCTTAGTCGTAACCGCATGAAGATGCGATGTCATACACTCGATTACGCGACAGCCTCAGTCTCTACAATGCGAGTCTCTCCTCGGGTTCCTGTACACCATAGTGTGTCAGGCACTTTGTACATGGATAATCGTTAACGATGGTCGTGACTGACATTATACATATCTGGAAGTCTGTGGCAATTGGAGTCCTCTTTAGCGTGTTACACAGGATCTTTCTTCCTCTCCTGTTTTT
>NWSH02000296.1:7694201-7717013 GCA_002382865.2 Heliothis virescens | reverse complement strand
CTTTTTTTGTTGTTGCAACGAACATGGGCGGCCATTCCACAGCGTGATTTGGATGATTACATTTTGAGTATGCCAAACCGATGTTCTTGTGTTGTTAGTGTTCGCGGTAGAAACACGGATTATTAATTGTTTAAGTTACCCAATAAAATTTTAAAGAAAACTGTTATTTCAGTCTTTTTTTCAAACTTTTGTGTTAGTGGTTCAAATGTCAAAAATCCCTTTATTAGGAAAATGGCAAATTTCTTTATTAATGCAAAGGTGACTTGGTTTATCGTTACTGTGACAAACGAAAACACTTTATTTGATGAATCCTTAAAGAAAATTTTAATTAATATCAATCAGGAGAAAAGTTATTGCAAAAATATATGTTGATCCCTAGACACTTTTGATGTGTGTACATTATATACGTAAATTTTTCATAGATAATGGTACGGAACCTTTCGTGCGCGAGTCCAACTCGCACTTGGCCGGTTTTTAGCACTACCCTCTTATAGATAGCTGTTTAAGTTTTAATGGGACGCGATAATATTTTTAGTTGTTATTTTAAAATTTGAATTGCTTTGAGATACTTCCTCTATAAAAACTTTTTGATCGGTCGTAATTTAGAATTTGTTTGGTTCTATTTTAGCTATTAAAAAAGTTTCAAAAGTCCTAGCCTTATGTACAAAAATCCTACACATCAATATCTAAAACTAACTTAGCCGTATCTGCCTTAGTTAAAAAATCCTGCCTTAGTTAAAAAACCGTGCATCGGAGAGCACGTTAATGTCGGTCCTGCGCCAGATCTCTCTGGCCGTGTCGGATTGCCGTCCCATCGGGTTATGAGAGTGAGGGAATGGGGAGTGCACCTGTGTCTGCGCAAATGCTTGTGCACTATAATATGTCCTGCGCAGCTGGCTGATCTCCTTATATGAGAACAGCCGCCGTGGTCGACNNNNCCGGTCGTGTCGGATTGCCGTCCCATCGGGTTATGAGAGTGAGGGAATGGGGAGTGCACCTGTGTCTGCGCAAATGCTTGTGCACTATAATATGTCCTGCGCAGCTGGCTGATCTCCTTATATGAGAACAGCCGCCGTGGCCGATGATCGGCTAGGACGCCATCATCATCATCATCAGTTAAAAAAACATGTCCTATTATAAAACCAAAATGTTCTCGTCATAATAAAGCATTTTTATTTTTCTTCACAAAACATCCACCTGCCTAGCCTTTTCCCAACTACTTGGGGTCAGATTCCAGTCAAACTGGATGCAGCTGAAGACCAGCGTTTTACGTGGAGTGACTGTTTTCATGACCTTCACATCCCAATTACTCGGGCAACCCGATACCCCTTGATAAGACAGGTAGTCAGATATTCTGCCTTCTCCGCAACGACTCCCAAAGATGTTGGAGGGATAGCCGGGACTTGCCAATTTATCGTACCTTCCGAAACACAGAAGAATTCATCATGACAAGATACTCACCCATCCACAGACCAAGCGCTGTTTAACCTTATTATCGATCGATCCGCACAGCATAATAAACCTCAACTCATAAAAAAACAAAGCAATTACAAAACCACTAATTGAGGCACAATAACGAGCAAAAAAATTAATACCAAAATCATGTTTTAACCAGATAAAGGTGGTTTCAACCTTAAAAAATTGTCTCCCCGAATAAAATCAAGGGTAAGAATGATTTTCCTTAGACAGCAAATTACTTGGAGGAAGCAGCAAATGAACCGAGAATACGATTATTTCGCCCTGAGTTCTGCGAAAATTTATACAGACTGTTCCTTTTATTTTACAAGGAAGTGTAGCCGCATACTGCAGACTTTTAGTCGGCCGATAGTTTGCTCGGGCTTATAAATCAGTAAAACGATGAATCGTTGCATAGAAATTATAATTATGATATATTTGCCGGTATAAACTTGGATTGTAGTTATATCTTGACACCAATGGCTGATTAAGGCTGAAGGAAAACATCTCGAGGAAACCTGGACTGTAAAGTCCTGGAATCACCAACCCGCATTGAGCAACGCTCAACATTTATCTATGTGAGAGGAGGCATGTGTCCGGCAGTGGGACGTAAAAAGGCTGATGATGAAACTTTGATTGGATTCACGATATTCCTTAAAAAAAGTCTTTAGCTGTAAGTGGACCGACTGTCGGCCGACTGTTTAGTCTCCGGTGTGAGGGAACTAAAGGTGAGTAGGAAGCGAAGTTGTGTATAATTAATAAGTGTCTTAAGTGAATTACTTTCCAAGTATAATGTATTGTTAAATGTTCGCTTAGTTTTGCAGAAACTGTGGATTTGTAAGTAGAACTTAAATGAGGGTTACAGTTGAAACCAAGTGTAAATTGCGGTTGAAAATGGGTAATAGAAATTGAAATGATAACATAACAAGTTTGACAATATTTTTCTATAACTTCGCTGTCCGTCTGTCCGTATTTGTCGGTCTCTTTGTCACCAGAGTATATCTTATGAACAATGATAGCTAGAGAGCTGAAATTTTCACCCCTGACGTTTTTTTGCCTGCTATAACAAAAAATAGATAAAAAACTATAATAGAATAAGAATTTTAAGAAGCTCCCATACCTGATTTTTTGTACAATCGGCAGCAAGTCAGTGTACCCAAATCTGTCAAATTTTTGCGATCGTTTTTCAATCTCAGTAGAAGGTTATTGTTCGATTGATAAAATATCTCGACTCGACTCGGCTCCACTGTACGGGTAAATTCGTGCGCAAGTCCAATTCGCACTTAGCTTTTTTAATAGAACTGCACAAATCTGATATTCCCATACACATTTTCTGCATGAAAATGAAGAAAAATGTGCAGTGTAATTCAACACTTTCTTGAATACACCCCAAAAACAACCTAAACGACATGAATTAGCATATTTGCGTCGCTTGCATTTGTTTATTAAAATTTATTCCATAATTCAACAATATCTTATTCCATGTTTCATTACACTGTTTATTTAGTTCCCTTGACACATATTTTGGGGAATGACGTCATTAGCTTTATGATTATGCGAGATTTTGGAAGGCGGAGAAAGTTTTCCGTGATGTCGTTTGTGAAAATTTGTTTGTTCAGCTTAGATTAGTTAAATGAAGGTATTTTGTATAAACATTTATGATTTGAAATAGTGCTAAACAACCTTAAATATTATTCTTCCAATAAAAAGGAAACGACTGATGGTCGTCTGTCAAGAAATATGGGAAGGAATACATGCCAACCCCCATAAAAAATATAATTAATCTGAAAAATAATACTCGACAAACACAGCACAAGGTTACTACCAACCTTTTTTCGAAGCGTATCGTCGTATCGTAGTCTACTAATATCTATAATATAAAAATGAATCGCTAAATGTGTTGGTAAGCGCATAACTCAAGAACGGCTGGACCGATCGGGCTTATTTTGGTCTTAAAATGTTTGTACAGATCGAGGGAAGGTTTTTATATAAAAAAAAAACAGGATCCGCGTACGAAGCCGCGGGCAGAAGCTAGTTATAAATAAAGAGGAAAACTTTGTTTGGTTGTAATGAATAGGCTCAACAACTACTGGACCGATTTTAAAAATTCTTTCACCATTCGAAAGCTACATTATCCACGAGTGACATAGGCTATATTTTATCCGGGTACGGGTAGTAATTCCTACGGGACGCGAGTGAAACCGCGGGAAAACGGCTAGTATTTAAGATAGGTAAAGCTGAAGAGCCCATCCGTTTAAACGCGCTAACTTCAGAAACAACAAGACTGATTTGTAAAATTATATCAGTGTTGGATAGTCCATTTATCGAGGAGGGCTATGAACTTAGACTTTTCATACGGGACCTGGCGACTACAGTTCCTAAGTGACGCGGGTGAAACCGCTGGCGGAAGTTAGCTGAGATGTTGATGATTATAAGATAAACACATGCCCTGATTCTGTGCAACATTTTTTTAACCAAAGTGAAATATATGATTTCTTGTAGATAAATTGATACAGAATCAAAGTCCAGAACATAAAGTTGAACCATACTTATAGTGCTAAAAACGCGATTTTTAACGATATTTTTTCCCGACGTGCCCATCCCGATGTGCTAGAGCAACTTTATGTTCTGGACTTCGACTCAATATCAAATAATCTACAAGAAATTATATATTTCACCTTAGTAACAAAAAAAAAGTTTTTTTTTTGTTGCGTAGTATTCACAAACGCACTAGAGGGAGTTTTGCACTTTGCCAAGCCAATATTTCCAATCACGACATCATTACCTAAAAAAAGTATTGTATTTCCATTATTAGCTTACACATTCTCTTTATAGATATTGAATTTGGATCCTAAAAGTACAACATAAAACTCAACAGTGTAAAAACACATCGAAATGAAAATCAAAATCCTTATTTTATTGTTATTACCTTTAATGTAGCGCGGATCCCTAAAAATACGGTTATGGACTTGTATCTACGGAACCTGAATACAAAATCACTGTAATTATGTTTCGAAAACCGTTAGATCTAAAAGTTGTACGAATGTTTATTGGTTCCTGACTTTATCTGTCTACTAGCTTCTGCCAGCGGTTTCACCCGTGTCCCGTGGGAGCTACTCGGCGCACCCGGATAAAAAGTAGCCTATAGCCTTCCTAGGCTATAAGGCTATAGGCTACTTTGACACTGAAATAATTTTTCAAATCGGACCTGTAGTTCCTGAGATTAGCGCGTTCAAACAAAGAAACTCTTCAGCTTTATAATATTAGTATAGATTTGTTGATAGTACATACTAGAAATGTAACATGGTTTTCGCTGCGTAACACTGGTTGTCAGACTTACTGGTTCCTGACTACCCGTAATAACAAAGATATTCTGTAATGGAAAAACTCGTCATGACAAGATGGTCACCTATCCACGGATCGACCGCGTCAAGCGTTGCTTAACCTTATCGTAGATCTATCCTCGTCTTTGACTTAGCCACGAGCTCTTCTCAAATCTCTAAAATTCTTATAGCTGTTTAGATTAATTGTTCTAAGAATTTGTCCCTTATCTATACTAATATTATACAGCTGAAGAGTTTGTCTGTTTGTTTATTTGAACGCGCTAATCTCAGGAAATACTGTTCCGATTTGAAAAATCCTTTCAGTGTTAGATAGAACATTTATCGAGGAAGGCTATAGGCTACTTTTTATCCGGGTGCGCCGAGTAGTTCCCACGGGACGCGGGTGAAAACACTGGCAGAAGCTAGTCTGAGATATATCCCAATAATATATTGTCGAATTGGCTTTAGCCGAAACAATCTTCGTGAAGCAATACATTATATCCATAACCTTGACTGGTTGATAAATGAGGCTCTCATAATAGATGGATAAACTACATACAGACTCTTCAATTAATATATTGTAGTGGTTTTTGTGAATCAATCAAATTAAGTCAATCTTGAAGGAATAAGAGGGATGGATTTGATCAAGTTGAAAGGAAAGAAGTTATTAACCTCGAGTCGAAATCGCTTTGTGGGTTTTAAGTAACTTTTTTAGAGCAGCCTGGAGTCTGGAAGTTGGTGATTGATACACCCGTGCATCGGAGAGCACGTTGATATCGGTCCTGCACCTGATCTCTCTCAAATCGTATTGGATTGCCGTCCCATCGGGTTATGAGAGTGAGGGAATAGGGAGTGCACCTGTGTCTGCACAAATATGCGTGCACTATATTATGTCCTACGCAGCTGGCTGATCTTTCTTTGAGAGACTAGTGACTGTGGCCGACAATCGTTTTGGATATATCGATATACCGCCAAGTATTTTGTTTCTAATACAATTTGGACATAACTGATGCAATTTGCATGTATATATAAAAAAAACCGGCCAAGTGTGAGTTGGACTCGCGCACTAAGGGTTCCGTACATTATCTATGAAAAATAAACGTATTAATTACCTACAACTAGTCAAAATAGAATCATTTTTATAAACCGCAAATTATAACTTTGTTTTTCGTACAAGTATATGAATAACAAAGTTATAATTTGCGGTTTGATACGTTAATTGTATCGGGACCCCCCTTCGTATATATGCTTTTTAATTTTTAGTATTTGTTGTTATAGCTGCAACAAAAATTAATAACTTGTGAAAATTTCAGCTTTCTAGCTATCACGGTTTATGAAATACAGCCAGGAGACAGATAGACATACAACGAAGTCTTAGTAATAGGGTCCCGTTTTACCCTTTTGGGTATGGAACCCTGACAAAATACTTATATTGTAGATATTGAAGTGATCCAGCTATCAAATAAACTAGAACAGTTCAGACTCAATTGCCAGATTTCCTACAAAAGTACAGTCAGGTCAGAAAATAAGCTTCAATAATAAAATAAGCACCGAGTGTGTAGGTTTAGATAACAACGATGAATATAACCATATGGCATTAAAATTATTTTGTTCACGTATTAAAAAATACTAGTTTTTCCTGCGGTTCTGCTTCCGTTGGCTATGTAGTGATGGTGTGTGGTAATACCTGGTAGCAGGGCGTCTCGGTGCTGGGGTGGTTGAAATAAAGTCCTGAGTCCAGTAATTCAGCACGTATAATTGCGAAAGCACAAGCGATAGGTACACAGTAGCAGTAAACAGTTCACACACCAGTAGATAGTCCACAGAAAGTTACAGAAAATAGAAGGAGTAGAAACAAGTACAGGTACGGAAAAGTTATAGATAGCAAGTAGGTACGGCGGTGGTAGAATAATAGCGAACGACAAGCAAGCGACACGGGCTTCGCGGCCGAAGACGAGAAATCGACTAGCGCGAGGTGGTCAGCGGCGCTGCATGCGCATACGACCCGTGACGTGTATCGAAAACCTGTCCGGCAGGTAGCCGCGCCGTTTGTTTCCAATGCACGATATTGAAATGTCGTTTAGTAATTTAGTTTGGTAGGATAGATTTAATATGTTGTGTATATTTATTGTAAATAGTTTTTAGTGTAATATTAGTATAGATAAATAGTGTAATAGTAATATTGTATATAGATAAAATATTTTGTAAATATTAATTTTGTGTAAGTGTGTTTTTGTGTGCGTAATAAATAATAGTGTAATGTAGTGAGTAGGCTACATCACTCCCCCCCGGAGACCGTCACTACGGGCGATAAAAATCAGGAAAACGAACAGTACGCCCCGAGCGCGTTCTTCCGAGACCATCCTGAGGTGGGTCGTTTTGACCTACAGGATCAGGATTGGGATCGGGGTTAGGGTTGGTAGGAGGGGAAGGGGTTGGGATAGGGTTGGAAGATGGGTCAGTCTGCATGTAGGCTGGCTTCAGGCGGTCTATTGATACAGTGACGCTATTACCCTTTACCAAAATTTTGAAAATTTTGTCACTACGCTCCAGCACTGGGTAAGGACCAGTATAAGGGGGCTGTAAGGAGCCACGTAATGTGTCATCCCTAAGAAATACGTGGGTTGAAGAAACTAAATCCTTGTAGATAAAAATTTTGGCTCTATTGTGACGCGCAGCAGGTGCCGGTTGTAAAGACGATGCTAATTTGCGTAAACGGGTTGTAAAATCTGAAATATCGGTGGAACCGGTTTCAGCAGGCTGGAAGAATTCTCCTGGCAAACGTAACGGCTCACCGTATACTAACTCGGCAGATGACGTTTGAAGGTCATCTTTTAATGCGCTTCTAATGCCTAAAAGTACTAGGGGCAGCGTGTCCACCCAATTTTTATCTGCGTGGCACATTATAGCCGCTTTCAACTGACGGTGGAACCGTTCCACTAGGCCGTTGCAAGCTGGGTGATACGCGGTTGTTCTGCGATGTTTGAATCCAATAACTTTTCCAAGGTACTGGAAAAGAGATGATTCAAACTGTCGCCCGCGATCGGTGACAATATCAGTTGGACATCCAAATCTGGATATCCACGATATTAATGCCTTACCCACTGTTTCGGCTGTCATGTCTACCATTGGCACGACTTCTGGCCAGCGTGTGAAACGGTCCACTGCAGTAAAGCAATAACGGAAACCCTGTGACACAGGCAGGGGGCCTATGATGTCTACGTGGACAAACGCGAATCTAGCGCGAGGAAGACCGAACGTGCCCAGTGGAGAAGACACGTGACGGTTAACCTTGGCGCGTTGACAAGCTAAGCACTGACGAGACCACTCTCGACAGTCTTTACGCACACCGGGCCAGACAAAACGCTCTGCGACCAACTTAGCACTAGCGTTGGCGCCAGGGTGGCTAAGGCTGTGCAGGCTGTCGAAAATTTGTCTCCTCAGCGCTTTGGTAACAAATGGCCTTGGAGAAGAAGTGCTGACGTCACAATAGAGCTCTGCTCGACAGTTGGGAACCCTTAACTTTTTCAGGCGGAGTGAAGATTCTCCTCCCAGAAGACGAGACAACTCTTGGTCAGCAGCTTGAGATGAAGCCAGTACATCTAGATCTACAGGCAGCTGCAGTTCTTCGACACGAGACAACGGGTCAGCGACAACATTGTCTTTGCCCGATATGTGTCTGATGTCGGTTGTGAACTGCGCAATGTAGTCTAGATGTCGGTATTGTCGCGGTGAGCAATTAGTTTTCCTCTCAGCAAAAGCATGCGTGAGCGGCTTGTGGTCGGTATAAACCACGAAGTGCCTAGCCTCAACCATATAACGAAAGTATTTTATACTTTCGTATATGGCTAATAGCTCGCGGTCGTACGTTGAGTACTTTTGCTGAGAGGGACTCAGCTTCCGCGAGAAGAACGCTAAAGGTTGCCAAGAATTGTCCTTTAGCTGCTGCAAAACTGCACCCATTGCCTGGTCAGACGCGTCTGTTACCAGAGCGAGTTCGGCCTGGCTGTCTGGGTGTGCGAGTAATGCAGCATTGGCTAGACTTACCTTGCACTTGTTGAATGCCAGTAGTGCGTCGCCGGTCAGGTCTACTGCCTGAGATGCCTTGACGCTGCCTGCAAGTAACGCATTCAACGGGGCTTGGATTGAGGCTGAATGGGGTATGAAACGCCTGTAAAAATTAAGCATACCCAAAAATCTTCTAAGTTGCCTTACTGTTTTAGGCAAGGGAAACTCGTTGATGGCTTCGACCTTAGAGTCCAGCGGTTTGGTGCCGGAAGCCGAGATGCGGTAACCTAAAAATGTAATCTCGGGAACACCGAAGACGCACTTAGACGTGTTGACAAGGACGCCGTACTCCTTCATACGGGTGAAAAGTTGATGAAGGTGAGATTCGTGCTCGGCCTCGTCTTTGGAGAAAATGAGGAAATCGTCCAAATAAGCGTAACAGAAGTCGAGGCCTCGCGTCATCTCATCGACAAACCTTTGAAACGTTTGGCCTGCGTTCCTCAGACCGAACGTCATAAAGGGGAACTCGTACAAGCCGAACGGTGTGGTAATAGCGGTCTTCTGTATATCCTCCTCAAAAACAGGTATCTGGTTATAGGCCTTCATTAAATCTATGGTAGAAAAGATTGTACAACCAGAAATAGAGTGGGAGAAGTCGTGTATGTGCCTAATAGGATAACGGTCTGGAATTGTGCGTGTATTAAGCATGCGATAGTCGCCACATGGTCGCCAGCCGTTATCTTTCTTAGGCGCAAGGTGTAGGGGAGAAGCCCAGGGGCTCTCGGAAGGACGCGCCGTGCCATTGTTAAGCATAAGCTCGAATTCTTGCTTAGCGATTTTAAGCTTGTCCGGTGCCAGTCTGCGAGGGGTACATGAAATAGGTGGTCCGGGTGTAGTCCTAATATGGTGTACTGTGTTGTGCATTGGTAACACCGGTGTGCCTGATGGGCGTGTGATTTCGGGAAACTTACTTAATATGGCGTGGAAACGCGTGTCGCCTGCAGAAACCTTGACAGAAGATACATTAGAATTAGCAACACAAGCACTAGTTGATAAAGTTGTGGTATTGTCTATTAGGCGTTGATTGCGACAATCTACAATTAAATTATAAAAACTAAGAAAATCAACGCCTATTATTGGCTTAGTTACATTGGCTACAATGAAACGCCAAGGAAAATTGCGTCTTAAGCCTAGATTTAAGCAAAGTTCTAAGAAACCGTATGTCTCGATGACACTTCCATTAGCCGCACTGAGTAGAAAGTCCGTCTTGGCTCGACGCTCCCGAAGTGCAGACCGAGGGTAGACGCAGAGGTCACTGCCAGTATCTACCAAGAACTGGGTATTCGAGCTGCGGTCGGTGACGAAGAGGCGACCAGTTGAAGAGGGGCAATCGTTTGTCGCCACTAGCGACTGCCCGTCGCATTTCCCGCCTTGTGGAAGTCGCAAGGCTTGACACAGTTGTGCGCCTGAGGACCGAACTTCGCATGGTACCAGCACACTGGGTACTTTTGGTAGCTGGATCTCGATCGGCTTCTGTGTCGCGATGATGAGCGGCGGCGTTCTTGAACCCTAGAAGGGCGCTCCGCTGAACAGCATGACGCACGGGTGTGCTCCTCCAGCTTCAGCGTAAGTTGCTGCACCATCTTCTTCAGCTCCGCGATCTCATCGGAAGCACTAGGTCTCTGAGCGCTGGTATAGGCAGCAGCGGCGACGTTACAGGGTGCAGTGAGCTCCTGAATGCGGTCGGCCAGGTCCGCGAGTTGGTCCAGAGAGTGTGTAGACTGTGAAGCTATGACGGTCTGGATGTTGTGCGGCAAACGGTTGCTCCAAATCGACCTTATAAAATCTTCGGGCACTGCAGGGCCAGCCAGATCTTGCAGATGACGCAGGAATTGAGAAGGCTTCCTATCGCCAAGCTCTTCATGAGTCAGAAGCTGTCTCACCTTCTTCTCATGAGATGCCGAAAGTCGCTTTATCAATTCGGCCTTAAGCTTCTCATAACGATGCTTGGACGGTGGTTTGACTATAATGTCTTTTACGGCTTTGGCGTACTGCAGGTCTAAATTGTTCGTGACGTGCGTAAATTTTTCAAAGTCGTCCGTCACGTCATGAATTGAAAATTGGCCTTCGATGAGCGCAAACCAAAGTTCAGGATCCTCGGGTGAGAAAGCAGGCACCTTGATCTTCGATTTTGCCGTATCGGGTTTACCGTGGACATTGGAAACGCGCATCGGCTTAGCCCTTTGTGTAACGTTAGCGCTGGTGCGCGAGTTCGCGGATTTAACGGAATCACTGCTATCACTCATTGTCTATTTACGATCACTGTACCTGAAGTTTATAAGTCCTTATCGGGGTCACCAGTTGTAGTGATGGTGTGTGGTAATACCTGGTAGCAGGGCGTCTCGGTGCTGGGGTGGTTGAAATAAAGTCCTGAGTCCAGTAATTCAGCACGTATAATTGCGAAAGCACAAGCGATAGGTACACAGTAGCAGTAAACAGTTCACACACCAGTAGATAGTCCACAGAAAGTTACAGAAAATAGAAGGAGTAGAAACAAGTACAGGTACGGAAAAGTTATAGATAGCAAGTAGGTACGGCGGTGGTAGAATAATAGCGAACGACAAGCAAGCGACACGGGCTTCGCGGCCGATAGCGTAAAATCGACTGGCGCGAGGTGGTCAGCGGCGCTGCATGCGCATACGCCCCGTGACGTGCATCTAAAACCTGTCCGGCAGGTAGCCGCGCCGTTTGTTTCCAATGCACGATATTGAAATGTCGTTTAGTAATTTAGTTTGGTAAGATACGATTTTAGATGTTGTATATATTTATTGTAAATAGTGTCTAGTGTAGTATTAGTATAGATAGATAGTGTTATAGTAATATTGTATGTAGATAAAATATTTTGTAAATATGAATTTTATGTAAGTGTGTTTTTGTGTGCGTAATAAATAATAGTGTAATGTAGTGAGTAGGCTACAGCTACTTTTCACACCCGGATAAAAAGTTGCCTGTGTTCTTTCTTTGGCTCTTAGCTATCTGTGTAGAGACGACAGCACATCAACCTGCCACAATCTCTCAAATACTTTAATAGATTTTCAACCTTACCACAATAGTAGAAGGTTCAATTGGTAAAATTTACAGATTCGGGTAGGTTTAACTGTACAGACGACAGCAGGTCAACGTGTACGAATCTATCAAATTTTACCATTCGAATATTAACTTTCCGCTATTGTGATAAGGTTGAAAATCTATTGCAGAAATTTAACAGATTGTGGTAACTTGATGTGCTGTTGTCTGTACATACCAAACACTTAAATCAGTTCAGTAGTTCTGGCGTGAAAACTCAACAGACAGACAGAGTGCGCTACTTTCGCATTTATAATATTAGTAGGGATAATAGTAATACCTTTTTAGGGTTCCGTAGCCGAATGGCAAAAAACGGAACCCTTATAGATTCGTCATGTCTGTCTGTTTGTCCGTCTGTCTGTCCGTCCGTCCGTATGTCACAGCCACTTTATTCCGAAACTATTAGGACTACACAGTTAAAACTTGGTAGGTAGATGTATTTCATTGACCGCTTTACGATTCTTATGAAAAAATAAAAAAATAATAATATTAGAGGGGGGCTCCCCATACATGGAACTGAAACTAAAAAAAAATTTTTTCATCTAACCTATACTTGTGGGGTGTCTATAGATAGGTCTTTAAAAATGAGATTGAGGTTTCTAAAACCATTTTTTCCTAAAGTCAATCATTTTAGAGTAAGACATTCCCAAAGTGCCAAAATGTGTGTCCCCCCCCCTGTAATTTCTAAACTACCAAAGTGAAAAATCTGAAAAAAATATATGTTATAGATCTCAATAAAAACTACTAACCAAAATTGGTTTGAACAAGATACAGTTAGTGGTTTTTGAGATATAGCTCTTTTTCAGTAACCGCAAATTATAACTTTGTTATTCATATATTTGTGTTTTGCCTAATTGTAGGTAATAAGTACGTTTATTTTTCATAGATATTGGAACGGAACCCTTCGTGTGCGAGTCCGACTCGCACTTGGCCGGTTTTTATTATTTAAATGGTATCGTAAAGGTTTAAGCTAAGTGCTCTAATTCCCTAGTTGTAAAAACCGTATTCAACGATAATAAAGCATTTTAATTTTATGATTCACCGTCTAATAATTATTACGGACCCTCAAGAGAAACGATAAAAAGGAAATTTATATAGGAAGGTAGGAAGTTAATTCAGTCATTTAGACTTTTACGAACCTAATTGAAAGTTATAAAAACTTTTTCATGATGTGATCTGTTTAAGTGCTTTTAGATTTTTCGGGAAAGAACGTAAATTGGCCTCAATTTTTCTACCTATAGAAGTGAATAAATTAGTATAGAGATGAATCTGAAAAATCAGATTATACTTTAAGATAATCATGAATAATAATAATCAGGTATCCGATCGATCGGCCGACAGATTAGCCTGCAGTGTGCAAAAATCTCGATTCGTTTATACGTATACGACATCAAACAATTGACAACTACTAATCTTGGTAACTACTGTTCTGATTTGAAAAAATATTTCAGTGTTAGAAAGCCCATTTATCGAAGAAGGCTATAGGCTACTTTTTATCCGGGTGCCCGCTGGCAGAAGCTGCATAAAATAAAACCGCTCAACAGATTTTTGCCACTTAAAAAATTCGTTAATGTGAAAGCTGTAACACAAGTCATAGCTATCACATTTTAACAACCAACCTATACTAACTATACTATACTAACCCAACCCCATAACATTTTCAATGATACGTCTATAAAAGATCTTTGACTGTCAATAAAAGCCATAAGCCTTAGGACCAAAGACCATATCTCAAGACATTCAAATAACAGTTACTAAGGCCATTTGTATGGCTATGCATTGCACCAAATTTGGGAGAACGACACACTGAAACAAAGCAAATTTGGGCGCAAAACAATAAATAAAGATTACAGTGGCATTTTCCCACTGAAATGACCGTAAATGTGGGGCTTTCAAACCAGCGGGAGGGTTTTTGTTGCATTGCAGGTGTAGTTTTACAGTATATAATGTGCGTTATACAATATGTGGCAAACGCTATTGTCTGGTCTTCATGTTTACTGTAAAATGGATAAATTATTTTTTTTAGACAAGAAATGGGTCTCACTCGCGATGAAATAATAAAGGTTTACGGTACCTGGTTTCTCCCGACGTTTCTGCCGAATTGCAATTACCGTGAGGTGGTTATGGGTGGACTGATGACAGCTAGCGGCGTCTCTGTGAAGAGCTTAACTAACTTTTATACATTTCATCGCTAGTACGACCCGTTTGTTGTCTAAAACAGTATAAGCATTTATATTATTTTTTATTTCAAATATTGTACAAAAAATAACACAAGCCTGACGCTAAGTACCCATAATAATATGATAATGTCTCTCAACGTTTTGCTCAACTGCACTATACCCTGAACATTAACCATATCCTTCACTTTATCAGTCACAAGCACTTGGTCAATTTGTAATTATGTCATTTTCTCATTTGCATAAAAAAAACGAAAAAAAAGACAATTATGACTACAACATATAACAAGAAACCGCTGTTTTCCTAGCCCCAACCGCATCCAAACGGTCCCTTTCTATTGTTATCATTACACTAGTAAGTTCAGGGGCCGTTTGGCCATTTAAGCTTAATAAGGAAAAATAAATATGGCGAAAAAATGGCGGAGACTCTGCTTCGGGAGAACCTTGTTCCAAAATTTTCTGAGAAGACTTTCGGGTGTTAGGAAGTTCATTACAATAATATTGAAGGTTTTATGTATGTAGAACGAATGTTTTATAGACAAAAAATGATTTATTTTAAGCAAAAAAAAAATTCTATCGCGGAACTGCGCCAAAACTTTTCCCACAAAGCTCAAAAAATTATAAATATTAATATATTTATAATTTGTTGAGCTTTTTCTGAAAGGTTTTCACTGCTGCAACAATATGGAAAACTAATCTAATAAATGATATTTAATTATAAAACCTTTTACCTTAAAATAAACTACTGTAACTACAACACCTATTTCGTATGGCACAGACGAAACTACAACATAAGCTTCGTACATATTTACGGATACAGGAAACGTGTGTAGAATAGCCCAAGTACGGACATGTGTAACTAGCCTTATCTGCGGCAATAATAATTTATTTAATGTAACCTTGGCTTAAATAGTTTGCCGAAATGGTAGTTTTGGTTGAGCTTAATTGATTTTTATTCTGACCGGGTTACTGTTTATGGTGGATAAAATTGGTTTATTTAATGCGCAGGATTATACAAATTGTATGGGATTAGAGGATTGTTTAAAGGTTAGTACAGACTAGCCGTTTTCCTTGCGTACAAATAGAGCAATAGTACAGAATAGTTCTTGTCAATTTTTATGTCGGCTCGGAAAATTGCGCGTATGATCAACATGGACGTGCGGGGGCTCAGAAGTTGGTTGAACCGACATTGAGTTTGGCAAAAACTATACTATACCATCTGATAAGAGCTTGCGTTTACACTTAACTAAGCATCTATTAGAATGCCTAGTTTCTACGTTCTTTTCTTTGCTGGGAAATGATCAGATGACCTCTCCCGCTGTGGGTGCAGGGTGAGGGAGTGCCAAACTCTTACTGGCCAAAATTCACCATGGTTCTTCGAGTCCTTTGCGTATCAGGGCCGCGATAACTCTTTCGAATAATTCCGCAGCCCCGGCAAGAGTTTATACGTACCTTAATAGTTATTGACATAGATTTAATAAAGCATTATCTATAAGGTAATTTATTCGATAGATTTAAATATAATGCAACTAACAACGCCTAATTATAATAATAGCAAACATTGCTATTTCAGTTATCCAATAGGTGGTATTATTGTGTTATTTACGTATCTCATTGCCAATGGATTACCTGGTTTGATGCGGTATTATAGTCGAAAGTTGGTTTCCCAATATTGTTGGTATTTTAGTCAAAAATAAGCACTTTGTAACGGATCTGTTTCATCAAATTTTATATTGAAAAAAAGAAAGTATTTTTTTTGTGGGTGCATTTTTACTTGCTCCTGCCAGCGGTTTCGCCCGCGTAAAACTTAAAATTCAGTTTTTTTCCATTCCCGTGGGAATTTCGGGAAATCCTTTCTTATTTCGCGTGAAAGTCTTAAGACGAACCTATGTGCAAAATTTCAGCTTCATAGGTTCACGGGTTTGGGTCCTGCGTTGATGAGTCAGTGAATGAGTTAGGACTTTGATTTTTATCTATTATTATATTATAGGAGACAATAGAAAAATTAACCCCAAAAACTATTATACCATTACAACTATTACAAAATCACTTAACACTAATTAACGAAGAAACAAAGGGTAAAAATCACACATCCCTATTGTGCACTATCTCCACCCCTTAGGGATCAATCTTTGACATATAAATACGTGGCAATTCCCCCGACTACCCCAATATGGGGTAAAAGAGGAAAAAGGGGAATAATAGTAATTATTGTGTGGAAATCGTCCTAATGTAAGGAGTTCGAATCTATTTCTGAGTTTGTATAGTTTTGTTTTGTATGGAGAAAAAAATTGGAGTGTTTGTTTGTTTGAATGTAAAAATTGTTAATAGAATGAGATTATGAGTAATTTTGTGAAACGTTTGCATTACATTTGCGCTGACACAGGTGCACTCCATATTCCCTCAGACTCATAGCGCGATGGGACGGCAATCCGACACCACCGAAGAGAGAAAAAAATACTACCAACAATGTAAATGTAAATCGCCATTTCAAAAGTTTTATTTCACGCTTCAAACAAAATACCATTGCATTTCAAACTATAAATTTCAGATAGGAAATGAGAAATGGAAACTCACCAAACGAAGTCGGGTGTAGTCGTAGTATATGCTAAAGGGAAACATCTTAATAGATACATAACGATTACTATTAGAAGTATCGCACGTGGAATACAAAGTGGGTAGAGACCTTATAAAGCTGATTTTACCTTAAAATGTTAGTGTACAGACGACAGCAGGTCAACGTATACGAATCTGTCAAATTTTACCAATCAAATATTAACCTACCCCCATTGCGATAAGGTTGAAAATCGAATGCAGAAATTTGACAGATTGTGGTAACTTGATGTGCTGTCGTCTGTACATACATAAGGTTTTAGGATACTATAGCGAAAGCTAAAGACCCAAGTTCACCGACAACATAAAGGTGACTTATTAAAATCAAATCTCTACTAATCCCTACTATCCCTACTAATATTATAAATGCGAAAGTAACTCTGTCTGTCTGTTACGCTTTCACGCCTAAACCAGTGAACCGATTTTGATGAAATTTGGTACAGAGATAGAGTAGACCCTGAGGAACAACATTACTATGGCATACATAACATGGCTACTTTTTATCCGGGTATGGGAAATAGTTCGCTCGGGAAGCGGGCGAAGCCGCTGGCAGAAGTTAGTTTACTATAAATGTTTAAGTTCAATTTCTAAAGTAAACAGTTGTTTCAAAAAAATGGACGTTAAGGTTGTCGGTCAAAATGGGATTAAGTATGAAAAATTTATCATTGAGTCATGGACGTGAAAAAATATCGTTGGAGTCGATAGGTAACTGTCTAAAGGATACCAACCATTTAAAATATAAATTTTCATCATAATTGTTTCAGCCGTTTTAGTTTGAAAGTGTGATGAACTAACAATGAACTTTTTTTCTCATTTACAATACAGGTTTAAGGTTTTTGTCAGTCGGGTAAAACGGACTACATCTACACAATGTCAAATAAAATAAAATTATATTATTGAAACAAATGACGGTATTAGGTACTTAAAAAAACCAATGCTACACATAATAAGAAATAGAGTTCAGCTAACTGCCGCAGAACCAACATAGCCTACCCAGCTATCCACAGATAAACAAAGATTTAAAAGTATAAAAACGAGCAATAAATTTAAAGGCAGGCTTCTCCTGATTTATTTCGATCCACTAGCATTTTTGTAATGAATTACAGAAATGTTTTAAAGGCTCTTTGTATTGCTAATGCTTGTAGCTAAATGTTTAACTTGAACTGAAAGATTTTATAAATAAACTGGTATTAATATTCTTTATTGCATACTTAATCAATGGCATACAAAAGGAATACATACATACTATTTGTGAAAAAATCACACATTCAATACAGGTGAATTAATAAAATGGTAAATATTATTTTTATTGTTTATAACATGCACGTGGAATGAAAAAACCGGCCAAGTGCGAGTTGGACTCGCGCGCGAAGGGTTCCGTACCAAGCTGTAGTTCCACGCTTGAGTAACAGATGGCGTTGTATTCAAATTGCACTGTCTTTATAATTTATTGTATGGGGACCCCCCTTAATATATAACTTTTTTTAATTTTTAGTATTTGTTGTTATAGCGGCAACGAAAATACATCATTTGTGAAAATTTCAGCTTTCTAGCTATTTCGGTTAATGAGATACAGCGTGGAGACAGACAGACAGACAGACAGACAGACAGACAGACAACGAAGTCTTAGTAATAGGGTTCCGTTTTTACCCTTTGGGTACGGAACCCTAAAAAGTAGTATGTCTTTTAGATAACTCTAAAATAATAGATACGTTATTTTTTCTTTTCTCTCAAGATTAAATAACAACAAAAATACAACACGATAGAATTTTGTGTTACATTACTCCTAGGTACAAATTTTACCTTAGTGAGGTGTCATGAATCCCCACTTGTTTGTTTGGTTGTAATGAATAGTCTCAACGACTACTGGACCGATTTTAAAAATTCTTTCACCATTCGCTACATTATCCACGAGTGACATAGGCTATATTTTATCCGGGTACGGGCAGTAATTCCCACGGGATGCGAGTGAAACCGCGGGAAAACGGCTAGTGTACAAATAAAAAGACGGGCTACTTAGAATCAAAGTTTTTTGACCCTGTTCACGACATGCCTTATTTCAAATTTCATTTCATATTTTATGTTCAAATTTTTGATACTTAGCTATGCTATTTTCTAATGTAACGCCTAAACCTCAAATTTTGTATTCGACCACATAAAAAATTAATAAAAATGAAAAAACTTGGCAATCAAATCACTTAATCGTTGGTTAACCAAAAACAAACACTTTCTATACTATATTATAAGCATTTTCTATACTAATATTATAAAGAAGTAAAATCGTTTGTAAGTTTGTTTGTAGGGGGTAATCTCTGGAAGTAATGAACCGATTTTAAAAAATTCTCTCACCATTCGAAAGCTGCATTATCCACGAGTGACATAGGCTATATTTTATCCGGGTACGGGCAGTATTTCCCATGGGACGCGGGTGAAACCGCTGGCAGAAGCTAGTGTTAAATAAATTACGATTATTACAGACACACTCAACATTGTACTTAAAAGTAGCATCATTTGTTTTCTTAGAAGGAAACCCGGAACTCTGTGTATCTCGTTAATCTGATGTCCATCTTGTCCCTGACCTATTCTCACGTGAAAACGGTTCTGTGTGGGTGTAGTTTGGAGTTTAACACAATCCTCAACATCCCTTATAATGGCTACTAATGAGTGTGAAGGCCTTTTGAGGTCAGAAACCATATTACACTTAGTTACTTCACAGGTCTTGGTACTTTGTGCTAGGTACAGAAGCCAGCACATCAACCTACCACAATCTAAACAAATTTGTTTAATCGATTTTTAACATTGTCACAAATAGTGGAAGGCTCATATTTGGTTGGTAAAATTTAATAGATTCGGGTGGGTTGATCTGCTGGCGTCTGTACTACAAAGACGCTATTTGACGTTGTTATGGTCACCATATTAGTATAATTTCAACCCAGTACAAATTGAAATTAGAGTAAAAAAATATGTTATGCATATAAAAAGGTGTTTTACAAAATTAAATACAGATTCACTATAACACATCCCAATCTACCAACAAAATAAAGAAAAACAATTACCAAAGGCTGTTTATGCGATAAAAACAAGACTGAGCAAAAAGTAAAGAATTTCCTTTGAACGCGCTTAAAGGGAAACACGGACTATGAAAAACGTAAAAGTAGTCTTTCTTGAGTCGCACAAAATTATAATTAGGGTAAATGAGCCCGTGTATTTTACAGGGTACATCGGAAACTGAGACCGGTCTGTCGGCAACAATGGGGCAGTGAAGTGGCTCTCTTCTATTTACAAAGATTTATATTTTATACTGGAAAAGAAAAAGAATTGGAATCTCTTATTAATATTTTCCTCTTTTGTTTATGGTACGGAATACGGGATAGTTAAATTAAGATAACTATTTTTTTTTTATATGCGAAGGCTCCTTCTATTGCAGCAGTTACCAACAGATGGGGGCAACTTATAGTATGTACTCTCACCGACAAGTGAGCGAGACACTGAAATTTCAAGTAAGCTTGATCGAGCACTCACTAAATCAGGTCATTTGACGTGCTGGGACTATGTCCCTCATAAGATCGCAGCATTATACCGAGAGATAGCCACATTGCATTTTTATGGCGTATTTTTTTACAATACATAAAATTTTTGTTAAAAAAAACACATGCTTTTTTCTATATTTTTGTTAAAGCACAAAAATATGTGTCGTGTTAAAAGGATTTTATTCAACACATCCAGTATAACTAAATCTCTATCCGTCTCAAGAGGCGACCACTAAGTGAAGTCAAAGCTTTCAGGAGGAGCTTCAGTTTTATACGTTAGAATGCTGAAGGCCACACAATGTCGGTCTGTTGCTAATTAAATGAGTTCGCTAAACCTTTGACATTTCAGCTGAGGAAATGCTTGAAGCGCAGTGTTTGAAAAAATTTAAAATTGAAGGGTGGGTGGTTATTTTGTTTTATATGGACGATACTTGGGAGATCGTAGAAAATCTATATCTATCTATCTTCTATACTTATAATAAATCTGTAGAGAGGTCAATACTGTACATGAAATATATTTTCAAAATAACTATGAGGGGATGATAAGGGATCGATACTGATGCCAAAAATACAATCAGTAAATTTTTTGTCTGTCTATCTGTTTGTATAACCGTTATAGAAACAAAAGCTACTTAACGGCTTTTAACCAAACTTATTATTTTAACAATTATTTTTCATACTCCTGAACTGGCTATAGTATCCTTTTCATCACGCTAAAACCGATAGGAGCAGAGCAGTGAAGTTTCAGATCCTTGATTATGGCGACGTGTTGTCACTGGTACAAGCGGCATGATCCGCATACCAAGTCGCTGGCAGAACCTAGTATGAAATATGTTCATAGAGTGAGGAACTGATACTCAACCACGTGTTCTGTTATGTGCTCAAAGTGGCCCCAATCGAAAGAGCTGTTTACATGTATGTAGTTAAAATAATGTTGGTTTTTTCCTCCTGTTTGATATAACAGGAACAGTTGTGTGTAACACCAAGAACTTATTTTCCCTTTAAAATAAAGTACCTAAGAATGCATTAATAATAAAAAAATACGTCACGTTGGGGGACCCGCTCCTAATTATTTATTACTGATCAACGATTTTTTTCATGAGTATCACATGCCTACCTACTTAGTTACTTATTTAGTAGCGAATTATTAACGACCAATTAATAATTACAGTTTGAAAATTGTTACTTATGAGATGATTTTAGACAGAATAGTATGGAAGAAGACATGCTATGCCGACTACAAATAATTAGTAGGTATATGAAGAGGATGATGATTATGCATATGTCACGGTAAATGTGAATATTGCGGTAATTATGTATAATTACCGGGAACTATGCATAATTACCTGTGCTCGTGGTAAAGGTGATAAAAACTTTCAAATTAATCAAATTTACCGGCAATTATATAAAATTACCGCACCCCTTTGGTAGATGTAGTCAATAATGAAATCAAACATCGGAATCTAAAATAAAAACAGTTCAAATGAAATCAATATAAATTCAAATGTCCTAAGTATTGTGTTAAATAATGCGTATTATTCCGAAAGTTTATTTATGGTGAAAAAAATGTCCTAAAATATTAGCTGAAAGTTAGGTTTTAATGACAGAAACGAATTGCTGTAAATTCGACTCCACGTAGTCTTGTCTGCCCTACCCCTAGAGTGTAATTCAAAATCGCGTAGGCGCGGAGGCCTGGATGTACTGGCGGATTCGTGTTGTCACTGGTACATAAGCGGCTGATCCGCATACCAAGGTCGCTGGCCAGAACCTAGTATGAAATATGTTCATAGAGTGAGGAACTGATACTCAACACGTGTTCTGTTTATGTGCTCAAAGTGGCCCCAATCGAAAGAGCTGTTTACATGTATGTAGTTAAAATAATGTTGGTTTTCCTCCTGTTTGATATAATAGGAACAGTTGTGCTGTAACACCAAGAACTTATTTTCCTTTAAAATAAAGTACCTAAGAATGCATTAATAATAAAAAAATACGTCACGTTGGGGACCCTCCTAATTATTTATTACTGATCAACGATTTTTTTCATGAGTATCACATGCCTACCTACTTAGTACTTATTTAGTAGCGAATTTTAACGACCAATTAATAATTACAGTTTGAAAATATGTTACTTATGAGATGATTTTAGACAGGGAATAGTTGGAAGAAGACATGCTATTGCCGACTACAAATAATTAGTAGGTATATGAAGAGGATGATGATTATGCATATGTCACGGTAAATGTGAATATGCTGGTAATTATGTATAATTACCGGAACTATGCATAATTACCTGTGCTCGTGCTAAAGGTTATAAAAACTTTCAAATTAATCAAATTTACCGGCAATTATATAAAATTACCGCACCCCTTGGTAGATGTAGTCAATAATGAAATCAAACATCGGAATCTAAAATAAAACAGTTTACTGAAATCAATATAAATTCAAATGTCCTAAGTATTGTGTTAAATAATGCGTATTATTCCGAAAGTTTATTTATGGTGAAAAAAATGTCCTAAAATATTAGCTGAAAGTTAGGTTTTAAATGACAGAAACGAATTGCTGTAAATTCGACTCCAACGT
>NWSH02000296.1:7665327-7678920 GCA_002382865.2 Heliothis virescens | reverse complement strand
AGTTAACATTCAATATGAGGCGTGATCTTATGATTGGCGGTTATAATATCCCACAAAGTAATTTCTGATGTCCTTGTTTAACTCCGAAACTTCCTACAATTTAAATTTAACTGTAAAAAACTTTTTATTGCGAAATATCATAGTTTCGACAGTTACATTTGAATTGTAAGAAGTTTCGGAGTTAAACAAGGACATCAGAAATTACTTTGTGGGATATTATAACCGCCAATCATAAGATCACGCCTCATATTGAATGTTAACTCAGGTAAAACATGAAAAAAACATTTTATATTTGAATTTCCCGCTTCTAGTGGTCGAATGCACCTTAACCTTTCACTTTTTGTAATAAGGTTGAAAGTCTGTTGAAGAATTTTGACAAATTGAGATTGGTTGATGTACTACCGTTCATATAAAATCCGCCTGAAAACGCATGTAATTTTTTTGCACTTGGAATGTACTACGTGTATACGCTGGGTTTTGATACATATAACAGACTAGCTTCTGCCAGCGGTTTCACCCGCGTAAAATTTAAAATCCCGTTTTTCCCGTTCCCGTGGGAATTTCGAAAAATCCTTTTTTATCTCGCGTAAGAGTCTTAGGATTAACCTTTGTGAAAATTTTCAGCTTTACAGTTTCACGGGTTTGGGACCTGCTGATGAGTCAGTGAATGAGTCAGTACATTGATTTTTATATGTACAATACAAGTTATCCGCCCTCACTGGCGGATTTAATTGCTGTAAAACCGAGCGACAGATTTTTACCGCTCGGAATATACTGTGCGTATAATCTCGGTTTTAAACGCGACAAAAATCCACTAGTGTGACACTGAGACTCTTATTTGTAAGAAAATATGTGGAATTTTGTAAATCCAAAATATGTAAATGTCAGGCTTATCCCCTAATGTGTTTAGATTTTACTTACAGATTGTTTGGATATAAATGTAGGTGCTAAACATTCTTATTAGAAATAAGGTGGATGGCCTTTGAGAGAGCGAAGGAAATATTTTATATATATTTGGAAAATAATATTTTATTACTTTGTTAAACTGAAAAGAGCTTAAAATGTAAGCAGAAAATTGTATTAAAATTATCGAACAAAAAATATGACGAGATATTATTATAAGCCGCTTATGGCAGCTGTAAATACAAAACTGATTATGTTTATTTTATACAGTTGCATTTTAAAATAACTTTCTTTCTATATTTGTCACGTAACAGTGAAAGATAAAATATAAATATCTCGTTGTATTTATAAAGCAAACGTCCAATTTTTACCAAAAAAATTACAGATTTTTTCTACAATAGAATGAGTAACTGCAAAAATCGCACTTGAAACTTATGAATAATAACTTATGAATTTCTTCTTCCCAGCCAAAACACATAGGAAGTGGTGAATGAAGGGCGGGTGTTTTTGGGGCTGTCTTTTTGTATACTTGACCTTCAAAAAGTGCTGATTTTCAGCCTACTTTGAATAAATGCTTTTTGATTTTTTGATTTTTTTGAATAGATGAAAAAAACTCAAAAGCATCACTAATGGTCAGTTTCAGAGGTTACAGATAAAGTTCTAGACAGCTATTTAACAGATAATGCCATAGAAAAGTAGTAAAAATTAAAATATTTCTTTGGCATTATCTGTTAGATAACTATCTAGAACTTTATCTGGAACCTCTAAAAATGGTCCTAAAGAACACAAAAAAATATGAAGATTAACAATTTCAGCCAGGAATAGCATTTAATCCTGGCCAATCGCTATGCAAAGTCCCGGTCCGGCAACATAGAGGTTTCAACCAGATTATGTACCGAATTCTCCGTTTCTCATGCGCCCCGAATCCCGGGGTCTAAATCCCTGTATTTGCCGACTCTAGCCAAGTCTAACTCTCTGGTTTGCAGTCAAAAGAGCCCGTTTTGAAAATCTGAATTTTGTTTTCATGCGAGTCAAAATATTCTGGCTATTGTGGACGGGTATGCATATTTTATATTTCAGGATTAATATTTATATGAAACTAGCTTCCTCCCGCAGTTTCACTCGCGTACTGTGGGAATTACTTCCTACAGCCGAATTATAATGTATCAAAAACTTTTCTCTGTCTGCAGGTCTGTTGACTGTGTTTATTTTGCCACCGACTTCTATACCCTGTTCACGATAACGTTAGAAAAAAGAGGCTCGCAGAAGCAGGAGTACGATACCTTTTGTTTCAAGTTCAAATAATTTGAATAAATGATATGTATGGCATACAGTAAATTATTTCCTATCTATGTACACGTCACGAGATGAATGACGTGAAATGAAACAGTGTTTAGTAACAATAATTTTGTATACAAAATTAATAAATTAATAGGTACAATGGAGATGACAGGTGACTAATTTTATTCTGTCTGTCATCGTCCTCTGTTGATGACGGTGATGATTATGATGAAGAAGTTCCACCAACGTTAAAAATGAACCTTTCAACGACATTATGTATTATACTATCAAGTTGACAAAACTTTTCCTCTTCTTTAATCGTATTAACAAAGCAAGATTGCCATTTCTCTGTCATAATATATGTTAGTGCTTGAGGAAGTTACCGCTTCACTTCCTCTAATTTAAACGATTTATTATTTCGGGCAATAATAACAGTAACAATAAACAACAAAATCACGAAAATTCTGTTATAACGGGAAAAGGCGTACTCACACAATTTGACAGATCATTTTTGACAAAACCTCCCAAAATTAAAAATTCACGTACTGCCACAGTTTATGAAGAGAATAGAGTAAGATTTTAGTTTTGGTAGAAATACGTGTAAACGTTTTGATACTATTAGATTTTAGACAACGACAGAATATTACAAAAAAAAACAATATTAAATGAAAGCCTTATAATTTCGTATGGTTGATAGGTTAAATAAGAATAACTATGCGTGGTAGCTGCTATTAAAATTAATTATTTTATTTTCCTTGCTTTGTGATTCCACAAATTAACTAAACGAAAATTTTCGATATTATACATTTTGTGACTTGGTCTGAGACTGTCTGAGAAAATTGACAGGGACGTGAAAACATTCCCAGTACTCTCTACCCCTGCTTCTTTTAGATTTTTTTAACGTCGTCACGACAACAGAATGTAAAAATAAACGATATTAAATGGAAATCTTGTAATTTCAGAAAGTAGATAGGTTAAATATGTACAATTGAGTGTGCCGGATGTTATTTAAATTAATTATATTTTTTCCACATCAATCTTGAGCGAAATCATTTTTGTTGTAATTTTATTTTAAAGTGGACGCCTAAAAGAGCCTTATTAAACTTCTTTCTATTCCTATCGCGAACAGACCATAGAGCTATGTGAAAAGATTTATTTTATCCCTTTCAGTGTTTTTTTTTTAAGTCGGTTTTGTTTTTTTTTTTAAAGTTTTTTTATTTTATGCTTTTCAGTTTTCGGGTCTTAAACTATAATATTGTTATCATTATACAGTACGTATTATACAGTTACCCACAGTGACAGTCGGTCCCGTAATAGTATCATCGATATAAAAAATCAAGTTTTGACCTATGAAATTTAAAGAGTTCTCTAGGATCCCATCATCAGATCCTGGTCACCTTACCATGGGACCACCTGTGAAGTACGTCCTTTCAAACAAAAAAAGATACGGTCGAATTGAGAACGTCCTCCTTTTTGGGAAGTCGGTTAAAAATAAAAAGCTGAAAAGTTTGTTCGATTGAACACGTCAATCTAAAAAAGAACCAGTCTATTAAGGCATATTATAGGACCTGGTTATTCTACTGACAAGAGTTTACATACGAGAATCTATACTGATATTGATTTAGAATTTAGATAGAAATTACGTAACAATTCTTCATCTTGAAGAAAATAAATATTTCTTATATTCATATATTTACTGACGCGGTGTACTGCATATATTTACTGTGTCTGAGTGGGACGATAAAAAACCTGACTTGGATTAGTGTTTATCACATTATTTTATAAATAATTAATTATTTAAATGGGTACTGCCACATCACAAACATAATGACATTTAAAATAACTTAAAACCACTTAAATAATGGTCTGATGCCTGCAACAATTAGGGCAACATTGGCAATTTATCGGTTCAGAGTTAGTTTACCATTTTATTGGTTATAAAAAGTTAAAGTTAAGTTAATATTAAGTATATTATATAGTAATAGTAAATACTACTACTACAGGACAAAAAACCCTACGAAGACATCAATCATCTGCAATCGCCAAAGATACCCAAATAAACTCTAGTACATGAAATATTCAGATCAAAACAAAAATATTTTCCTTGCCTTCACAAAATAGATCCGGAATAAATCCTGTTTGCTGGGTACATTTATTGCAAGGGCCATCCCTGCCTCCCCCAACCCCGCAGGGGATAGACACGTACATAATTGTATTGGTGGGTTTTCCTTACTGACGCAAAAGTTTCAGAAAGGAGAGATTTTTTAATGTTTCCGCAAAAGTCGGAGTTTAGGAAACTATTTCTTTAGGATGAGTTAGTAAGCCAGTCAGTGAAAGTTATTTATATTTTTATGAAGAGGCTTTAAAGATAGACGAGTTTTTTATCCAATGCAAAAAAGGTATACGGATATCGAAAATTCTGACATAATAAACATGCAATATTATATGAATGCACAAATGCATTTACCTTCCACTATTGTGATAATGATAAGGTTGTCAACTGCCTCGTTGGTCTAGTGGTCGCATAGCCGACTGCTATACACGAGGTCTCGGGTTCGATTCCTGGGACAGGCCGAAATCGCTTTGTGGGTTTTAGAAACTTTCACAAAGCAGCCCGGTGTTGGAAGTTGGTGATTGATACACCCGTGCATCGGAGAGCACGTTAATGTCGGTTCTGCGCCTGATCTCTCTCCGGTCGTGTCGGATTGCCGTCTCATCGGGTTATGAGAGTGTGGGAATAGGGGGTGCACCTGTGTCTGCGCAAATGCTTGTGCACTATAATATGTTCTGCGCAGCTGGCTGATTTCCTTATATGAGAATAGGCGCCGTAGCCGGCAATCGGCTAGGACGCCATCATCAAGGTTGAAAATGTATCGAAAAAATTTAACAGATTGTGATAGGTTGATTTCACTGATGTGCTGGCGTCTGTACTTGCAGTGACATGAACTGAACACCAAGAATATAAAATAGAATAATATTGCAATTGCATTGCATTGTGACCTCTTATATTATTCCAAGAATTTACTTCCAATGTAGTGGTGCAAGTTTCATAATGCATAATGTGATAGCAACGGAACACAGATGCAATCTTGATATGGAAATGATGTTACAGAAAGTATTATTCTATATACCAAAGAGTTTTATATTTACGGAATTTTTGATTGGGTTGAATTTAATGACTTTTTCACTGTATACAAAATAATGAAAATTGCATAGCATGAGCTGCTTAATTTAAATATGGCTTAACAATCTGCATAAGTCAATTCATACTTGAGCTGTATCTACCTCTAAATACTCATTAATTTATTCAAAGAAATAAACATTAATATTCAAATAAATTAATTCACTATTATTATTCAAATTTCAAAAACAAGTTTTTGATACCAGTTTAGTCTTAATAATCACAACTAATTTTAAAATTAAACTTTGGTGTACTCAAAATAATATTCGTTTATGTTTACAATAATTACAGTGTTATACCGTCATAAAGTTCACGGAAAGTTAGCGGTACAAACAATGGAAAATTCTGTGGTAATTATATTATATTATTTCAAGCACATTTTATGAATGCCATTATAGACGGGCCACTTTTATGTTACTTTAAGTTGCTGCCATATTTTTTATAATATCGCGAAATTTACTAAAAGCTGAATCAATAATATAGACTAATAAGTATCTTCACGTCTTTGACAAATGCCTTACCTGCCTGTGATGCATCCTGGTGAAAAACTATCGAGGCTCTGGCAAACGACTGGTGGTGGTATCACCACCACATAGCATCTATTGAGATATTAAATGCCTTGCTCGTAGATGAAGACTGCATTGCAGTTAAGTTAGTGAACCTCAAGAAAGCAACAAAGACAACGACTTAATGATCTTTTCACGTTCAATGTTATATTGATGACACGGCCGACTAAAAGTTGGCAGTGTGCAGGGGATCTTAGACTACCAACACGAGTACGCCTACAATTCAAACAAATATTGCCTAATTATAATACTAAATACTATTTAGAAATAAAAATACATTGTTTTCGTTTGCGAAATGCTTTCATAACAATACTATTTGGTACTAACATTTTCTTTAATAATAGACTAAGAAAATTAGGCTATTATTATGTTGAAAGATATAATTACAATTATTCCTTATTCAAAATATCCAATTCTCGTATGTAATCCAAATCTCAGAAACTACACCATCGATTTTCATGAAATATAGTTGCATATTCATAATGTTTGAGCGGCGATAAATCAATGTAGAAAAAAAAAACCGGCCAAGTGCGAGTTGGACTCGCGCGCGAAGGGTTCCGTACCAAGTTGTAGTTCCACGCTTGAGTAACAGATGGCGTTGTATTCAAATTGCACTGTCTTTATAATTTATTGTATGGGGACCCCTTAATATGTAACTTTTTTTAATTTTCAGTATTTGTTGTTATAGCGGCAACGAAAATACATCATTTGTGAAAATTTCAGCTTTCTAGCTATCACGGTTAATGAGATACAGCGTGCAGACAGACAGACAGACAGACAACGAAGTCTTAGTAATAGGGTTCCGTTTTTACCCTTTGGGTACGGAACCCTAAAAACTATCCAAGTTCCAATTAAAAAAATCACATATAAGTTAGTATAAAGCCTTAAAAATCTAATTTTATTCAGTGCCAACTTTCATCCAAATTGAATCAGCCGTTTCACCATGAAAGCTTAACAAACAAATAAAGTACGTTCGCAAGGTACACGTCATGAAATACGGGACTTTCTCTAACATAAAATAGTTACCTCCTTGATATGAAAAGGAAAAAATAGTTTGCCAGGTAAAGCACAGTAAATCAACCGTAACTCCTCAAAATCCTCCGAAAAAGAGTTCAGCCACTAACAAAAGATTTCCCAAAGAAAAGTCAACGAAACTTGCCAAAACAACTTTTGTTCGCAACATAGTTACATAGATGACTTAGAAGATTTAACCCACTGGAACCGTCATGAGCATCTCTGTGCAATCTTCTTCTTATCGAGTGAGCTGCAGGTTTAATCACCTAACAAGCCCTAGTGTCAGACATTTCTCAAATCCGCTAGACGGCCGTAGAATTCTATTCGATAAATTCTGCCAATTATGCGCGGTGGTCGACTTGATAGTTCTTTTTTGCAGCGTGAGGATGTGTCAGACTCTTATAGACTAAAACCCAGAAGAAACATTTTTCTGATGTCCTCTGTATGCCGAGGCTGTGGTAACTCTTTCGAACAATTCCGCAACTTTTTTTTGATAGCTCAGTCACACAATTTCTATTACATAATGATGTACACCTACAACAAAATTGACAAACACAAGCAAATAATTGACGCACCACATGCACATATAAGTATAAGCGACTCTCTCATTTTTGACTGAGATAAAGGGACGTTAATAGGGTTTCCAGTGACTGTATTCTCTATGACAGACGACGATCGCTTGGTCAAACATCACTTATAAGTTGAATATCCAATCAACGATCGGGATATTTCCATTCACAACTTTCACAAACTTTCTCGATACACTAAAATGAAACGGGAATTACCTGCGAACTCGGATAATGGAATGGAAAGAAAGACACACTTTATTTTAGGAAAGAAGGAAACAATATCGTAAGTTATAAAAAAAACTCTTATAAAAGTCGCCTTGGGGTGGACGCGAGATGTGAATACGGAATTCGGTTTTAATGTTCTACACACTGTTAAATTTTTTGACGAACATGTCGGATGATTATTTTTGTGAGAAAGCAAATCCTGAAATAGACGAAAAACACTGCCAAATTAAGAATTTCATCTTCTTTGGAAGTTGATTGTAATCCATTGTATTTTTCAGGAAAAATTACCACTAATTTTAAATTGTTACTCCAAATAATAATGTATTTTTATATACATAATGAAATCATTGGTGGACGCTTCATGATAATGATTTTTTCTTTTCAAGTAATCCTGTATCTGTTAATAACTAGCACCTGCTAGTGGTTTCACCCGTTTCTCGTGGGAAATATATCAGAGACAAAAAGTAGGCTTACAGACTAGCCTTACTATTTAAACGGGATACCTAAAATTTAAACTTAAAGATAATACGGACTATAGCTTCTCTTGCTGGGGAGTTTGTTGCGCCACTTCTTCCCAGCAAAAACACATAGGAAGTGGTAAAGGGCGGGGGTTTTTGGGCTGTCTCACGTAATTTTGACGTTCGAAAAGTGCTGTTATCAGCCTACTTTGAATAAATGCTTTTTGATTTTGAGATTACCTTATTTAAACAAACAAATAAATGAACTGTTCAGCTTTTTATTTCCTTTGATATTACTTGATATATTTTGTTGGAGAAATATAGAGTATCTGTGTCAAATATTATTATCGTTTGGTAAACAAAAACAAACATTATCGTTTTCCTATCTTCTAAAACAGATTTCTTTAATAATTTTATCGTTTTTAATCTCATGTTAATTTCCTTTTGCTATGTTTTTAAACTTTCAAAGACAAAATGCTTTAAAAATAAATGGTTTATTTTAAACTTAGTTTTTGAAAAAATAGATTGTTTTGCAAGTAAGCGATAAAGAACATTAAAATTTTATCGTTTGAATGTGATAGAGTGATCTTCATCGCAATCCATGAAACTTAATAATCTCAATCAACAAAAACAATTAAGATTAAAATCAGCCTTACGAGGTTTCTAAAAAATATCTTCAACAAGCAAAACCACAATCTCAACAATTAGGTATAAAGGTACTCATCACTTATCATATTGCGTAAATGTCACTATACTTTGTGCTATTAACCCTGACACAGTAGTCTATCTATTTATCAGATAAAACCCTCAAATGGAAATATTTTTAAAGATATACGTTACAATTATATTCATTAATTGCCACAATAGTAGGTGATTAGATAACATTATGCGCGCGAAGGATTTTGGTTGAGAATTTCGGTCAAAAGCGTGATTTTATTATTTCGTGTTCCGTAGAAAATATTTAATTTAGTTTGCTGAATTTTGAAATAAGGGTTTTTGAGTGTTTAAAACATCTTGCTAGATTGTTACCCGTTTTTTCGTAGCTGGGTAAAGCGCTAAGTGTTACTGGGGAGTTTGTTGCGGCACTTCTTCTTCCCAGAAAAGACACATAGGCAGCGGTGAAGGGCGAGCGTTTTTGGGGCTTTCTCATGTAATTTTGACGTTCGAAAAGTGCTGTTTTCAGCCTACTTTTAATTTAAAAATACTTTTTGATTTTGATTTCGCCTTAATTCTTAGTTTGCGATTGTGTTTTATTCTATAACTAGTTGTTGCTCGTTTTTCCCATGTGCAAGAGCTACAGGAAACTACGTCGCTCTCTCGGTAAATAGGCTAAAAATTTCAATTCAATTTCATATTGGACCAGTAGTTCCTGACATTAGCGCGTTAAACTAACAAACAATATCTTCCGCCTTTTAACCTTTTCTAAGGAAATAATTCTTAGTTGTCGTTTATTTTAAGTTGTTTTACGTATTTTCTTTTATTTTAAGGAAAACACAACAACGGGAATGCACCGTTATCTAGAACAATAGTATCTATGTTTATTTAATATATCGGTCAAATTGTACTCTAGTATTAACAAACAATAGTTATTAAAGTTACTGAACTAATTACATACGCTAAATAAACTGTCTTGAGGGTTTCTCAGTGAAAGAAAATCTACTTGATCGAATAAGTATAGGTCAATACTTTCAGGTTTCAAGTGGAATCCGTAAATATAGAAGTTTGTTTTAAACGTTTGGAAGAAAAATACTTAATACAAGTACCCGCCAAGGTAAAAATCCCACACTGCGCTCACCAACACACATGCCCAGCGCAGAGAGTATGAATGCATTCCCCCAGCTTAGGGAGTCATTTGTCCAGCTGTGGACACTTTTCAGCTGTGACGACATAGTGTTAAAAATTTCTGTCTATAAGGCTGGGTTACGATAGCCCAACCTTAACCGGCCGTTAGACAGTCGCTCATTGGTCAAATTGGCGATTTGACAGCTGTGTGACCAATAGGCGGCCATTTCACGGCCGGTTAAGGTTAGGTTTAACTTAAAGTGAAATCGAGCAACCCAGCCTTAGACATCAGCTTATACGCCATAAACAGAGTAAAGACAGAGGCGGCTAAATAACCTTACGGGGTCCCAAGATTTTCGGTATTCCCCCGTGCACAGCAGTTGCATTATGCAACTAATAGTACTAACACTTTCATTTAAAAAAATAATAAAACATTCCTGTAATATTCACAACATGTAAGTGAACCTTTCTAAAAAGCTGAAGAGTTTGTTTGGATGAACGCGCAAATCGCAGAAACCACTAGTTTAATTTGTAAAGTTCAGTTTTAGATATCTTATTTTTGACAAACGCTATGAACCTTAAATACTTTTGGTTAATTTTCATTTTTGAATAATTTGATTACTAATTGATGCGCGAAGTACACGAGTGAAGCCACAGACGGAAGCTAGTTCAGAAAATAAAACATTTTCCCTACTCAGTAGTTGTCTCATAAATAAAGCATGAGAACAAAATATTCCATCGTTAGGTATCGTGTTAACGGCCTTGCTGACTCAATTAGTTAATGACTACGGTATTATGTTCCATTATTTTTAATTAGTACTTTTGTCTAGGTAAGTGGTTTACTGTTTCAGATTAAAAATAGATATTGTATTTATTGAAAATCACGTTTGATTGGATGACTAAAGCTGTTGAAACGATTTAGATGAAATAAAGATTATGAATAGGATGAACATATAAAAAATACATAATCAGCATCATAATGAGACTGTTTATTTTACGACCTCGTCGGCGCAATGGTTACCATGCCGGACTGCCGAACTGATGGTCCCGGGTTCGATTCCCGGAGCGGTCAACATTTGTGTGATGAGCATGTTTGTTGGCTGTGGTCTGGGTGTTATAATATGTATCTATTTATAAAAATATATACGTAATTATATGTAGTTTATCAGTTGTGTTAGCACCCATAAAACAAGCTAATTAATAGCTTACCATGGGGCTAACCGACCGTGTGTGAAAAGGTGCCCTAAAAAAAAAGAAAAGAAAAAAATATTAAGAATATTTTCAACCTTATTATGAAACATAGTTTTAAAACCTACCAGCTTTAGACTATTAATTTTGTCCGAGATGGCTTAAACCTTGTACTTTTTCGATACCACATTTAATAAAATAAGAAGGCCGGAGTTTTCCCAAAAAACTACCAAAAAACACTTAAAAATGATAATCACAAAACCATTATTTTTATATCAGTAAAAACATAACCTTCATTCATCAACAGTTGAATAAAAGTAGGAAGATGGTAATAATTTCCTATAAAAACACAGAACAGAACCCCAAATAGTTGACTAAACTTGACTCAACTTATCAATCATACAAACAAACAAACATAAGATTCCTTTATCAGTCGAGTACAGTTTCAAGGCCGCTCTTATCAGTTAAATTACGTTGACCTTAATAATCTTTTGTAATTTTCAGGTATATATTGAATTACAACAGTTAATAGACAGTAGTTGGTATTAGTTAATAGTCAACATGCTTTCGTTGCTGTTTTGTTTCGCGTTCGTTAGTTATGTCGGTAAGTTTGTTTTTTTGAACTTTTTTGGTTATTTTTGAGACCTCAAAATTGGTTCATTTTAAAAGATTCAAAAATGTATTTTCAGAATAATGTGATTTCAGTTTTTTTTAATTACCTACACTAAAATAAAATTACATCTTAAAAAAATACTAAATAATACAGATGACAGTTCATCAAGTTACCACAATCTGTCAAATTTCTGCAATAGATTTTCTACCTTAACACAATAGTGGAAGGTTAATGTTCGATTGTCGTCTCGATCATCTGTACCTAATAAAATCAGTTGCTAGAGAATTTTTATTCCACTGGAGTGAAGGCCTTATTCCACTGGAGTGAATTCAGACGCCCTAAATGATTGAGTTTTAATTTAGTCAAGTGTATTTCACTGTACATTCAGGAAGTTGAGAGTTAAAATTCCAATTTCTATTTTCGGAATTCGAAAGACGTGTCCCTTCAACTGATTGAATCCTAATAAGGAAGCAATTTAGGACTTCTGGGTTTAGTCATGAGGAATAAGGCTAGTATCGATTTCATTTCTGACGATACTGAATGGGTACTTACTAGTATCATAAACTGCCTCGTTGGTCTAGTGGTCGCATAGCGCGACTGCCGTGCCACGGGTCTCGGTCTCGATTCCCGGGTCAGGCCGAAATCGCTTTGTGGGTTTTAGAAGCTTTCACAAAAGCAGCCTGGAGTTTGGAAGTTGGCGGTGTTACACCCCCGTGCCTGGGAGGGCACGTAAAGCCGTCGTCCTCGATTGTTACTCAGTAGCAGTCGTAGTTATAATTCCACGTCAGAGGCCGTCAGGCGGATTTGAGAAAACTCTGACACTAGGGCTTGTCAGGTGATTAAACCTGCAGCTCACTCGATAAGAAGAAGAAGTATCATAAATGCAAAAGTTACCTGTCTGTCTATCTATCAAGTTTTCACGACAAAACAAAAAAACCACTCGAAATAAAATTTGTTACACAGATAGTTCAGAGCATGATAATAGACAAAGGCTACGCTTTATCCGGATGCGGGTAGCTTTCCTTCGGACAGAACCGCGAAGAACAGCAAGTAATAAAATATTTTCTCTCTATATTTCCAGTGTCAACGCCCACGGTGAAATCCCTAGAGGACCTTAAAATCGTTGGAGGCGAAGACATAGAGATCACAGATGCACCGTACCAGGTCTCTTTAGTTAGGAGAGGCAGACACTCCTGTGGGGGGGCGCTGGTGGCCAATGATATTGTCGTTACAGCTGCACATTGTATTAGTGGGTAAGTACGTATACATAATAACATTTTAGACTTAAATCCAGACACTTAAACATCAACTTACCTCAGTCTGTCTTTCTTCAATCAATTTTCAACCTAATCATAATAGTGGAAGGTTAATAAAGGTCATGGCACATCGTACCGGCACGCTTACGGCACAGCTCCAACCCGGCAAATAACGTGTCATTTAAATTTGAACATTAAATCGTATGACGTATGATATATTTCATAACGTCAATACAAAAAAGCTAACGGCGGGCTGTCAGCGCGCGATTTCCTATCTAACAACTCACGTTGTTATATCATGAAGAAAAGTCATTCATCTTATTTGCGTGAAAGCATAACCACTTCTCTTCGCATTTATAAGTAAAGCTTTTAAGGCCAATTGTACCGTCAACATAAATTATAGTTTTTTTTAAAAAAACTTATTTTTTTTGAAAATCGAACATGACAATTTATAGTGAACAATTGTTTTAATAAAAGTGAGTGAAATTGTAACCTTCCGTGGACGATAAGGTTACAATTTTTAACAACTTGGTGAACCAGCTGTACGATGTCCACGC
>NWSH02000296.1:7653842-7665227 GCA_002382865.2 Heliothis virescens | reverse complement strand
GAGCTTCCTCTGGAGATCAGGATGGTTAACAGCCGCTACACCTTCAAATTAAAACTTCGTGACTACATCCGTAGGAAATTAGCAGAATCACAACCGTAGTTTGTTGTCATTTCTTTTTTTTTCACTGTCTCTCTAGCAAATATGTATATGTATGTATATATGTATATTATATCATTATCCATATATGGTATATATCCTTATTATTGTTATTTTTGATCTCTCTTTTAACTTTAAATGTTAGAACCATGCACCTACCACTGCTATTTCTCCACCACCCTAAGGTAGACTGGTAGAAAACGCCTAAGGCGTTAAGTCCGCCATTGTACGAAATGTGCAAAAAGAATTAAATAAATAAATAAATAACTTCTGTGCTTTGTGGAAATATTATAGGCTGCCAATTGCCCTCTCTTTAAACCAATTTCCTTTTTTCTTTCTTAAGTTTTTGTTTTTCTACTCCATTATCAAAATTCAGAATGTTGCACGAATGCGTTAATCATTTTCATAACGTTCTTATTTCTACAAGTTAAATCTTACCACTAGTACCTTTTAGAGACCTCAATTCCAAAAAAATCCTTAACTATCATACCTTTTTCAGATCTTTCCCCGAAATGTACGAAATCCGAGTCGGTTCTTCCTTCAGTCAGAAGGGAGGTGACCTCTACCCAGTCGGCGACTTCAGATGGCATCCAGACTTCAGTTACTCGAAGATGGACAGTGACATCGCAGTGCTATGGTTGAAGAAGAAGGTCGTCTTCAGTAATAGGGTCGCACCGATAGAAATGGCAGATAAAGATGAAGAAATTATGGATGGTGATGTAACTGTTGTTACTGGTTGGGGAAATATTTTTGTGAGTATAAAATTATATAAATATTTTAGAAATATTGCACAAGATAATTGTAAAATACTGGATCCAGATTGGCTATATGGAGTACAAAAATTTTTTTTGCAAATCGAATGCAGTGTGATTATAATGCTGTAGTGACTGCATTGTATCAAAAGAGCTCTTTAACCCTAACACCATTCTTTACCAGTAGGTAGTCAAATACTAAAAAAAAAGTGTAACTATAAATATATCTTGTAACGTTCACCTGTGGACATTAGATTTAGACAATATGAAGCTCAACGGTAACCGCATAGACTTCAAATTATACCATTTTTACGTTATGATGAGTTCACTGACAGTTCAAATTTTTCCATCACACGGAAACTGCTATAAAGCTTTAACAACAAACCAACAAAATAAAGTTATTTTAAAATAGTGTATCTTTGTTAATTACCCAGTAAACGATATTTTTATTATATTTTAAATGAACTAAATAAATATTAATGGCTAATAAATTAAATAATCGATGTAAAAAAATATGAGTTTAAAGAATGTCGAAAATGACAGATACACGGAACGGAATGTGACTTGCGTCAATATAGATTGACACAAGTTACTGAATCGAAAAAAAATCGATGTAGAGTAGTGGCCATATGAAAATTTTAAATTCCGATTCCATTTTCTTTGTCAACCGATTCTATTTTATAAAATAATCGATTAAGTTTCATTAGGTTACATCACTCTAACTATCAGATATGAACTGCCAGGGAACTCATGCTAAAATAAAAGCACTATAGCTAACAATAAAAAGTCTAGGCAATCGACAGATAACAATATTCTTCTTAATAAACTTCACATTAATACATTTCTAATGGTTTTTCAGGAAACTGGAGGTGTTCCACACATTTTGCAAAGAGTGGAAGTCCCGAAAGTGAATGAGCAGCAATGTAATGCAGCATACCAGCCAGTGTATACCATCACACACAATATGCTCTGCGCTGGAGTCGTCGAGGGGGGCAAGGACGCTTGCCAGGTAATTTTTAATACTATTTTGGACCAAATTATGTATCTGTCGCAGGAAGATAGATAAAGCCGTGATATAGTCATATCCCTAGGGATATAATTATATACCGTAACATAGTTATACGAAAGCAATTCATTACTATCTCACTAGGAATATAGTTATAAAACGGCCCAAGTTTAGTGATATACTTACTTATATTACTAGATTAAGTTTAGTGAAATAGCTGTAAGAAGCATTCAGTGCTATGTAATTCTAGATGTCATGATTCCTCTTCTTGTCTGAACAAAAATTTAAACCGACTTCACAAAACACTGAATAAAACCATTCATATGGCTCTAGAAGTCGATGTCTGCAGGTCTGTTGACTGTGTTTATTTTCCAATAAAGATAGCTCAAATCTGTTAATTAGCTTTACAAGATTTTTAATGTTTGATGAGTTTTAATCGTATTGTTAATGTTTAAATTCCAAAAAAAATATGAACGTTTTAATTATAATCGAAATTACTTTAATACGTGTTAATTTCACAAAGTATTGTAACTATCTATAGGACACTAAAGTTGATTTTCATTAAAGATAAAACCAATATAATATTGTTTTATTTAATTATATATGGTAGATTTCTATTTCACTAAGCTTAATCTAGTAATATAAGTATATCACTAAACTTGGACCGCTTCATAACTATATTCCTAGTGAGATAGTAATGAATTTCTTTCGTATAACTATGTTACGGTATATAATTATATCCCTAGGGATATAACTATATTACGGCTTTATCTATCTTACTGCGACATATCCACATGATATTTTTTGGTGGGAAATCAAGGACACCTCTTGCTGTGAGTGCAGCGTGAGAGAGGGTTAGACTTATACTGACTACAACCAACCATGATACATAGATATATTATTTATTATGTACACCAAAAAAACGTAAAAAAAACATGTTACAAAAAAAAATAGTTTAGGTGACAATCACCCAAACCACCGTGTTCCTCCTTGAGTCCTTTGTGCAACGAAACAATGTCTAGCTAATGCTATTCACATTAAAATAATTTATACTAATATTATAAAGAAGAAACATTTTTAATTTGTTTGTTTGTACTCTTAAAAGCTCCAAAACTAACGAACGGATTTGAAAAACCGGCCAAGTGCGAGTCGGACTCACGCACGAAGGGTTCCGTACCATTTTCTATGAAAACTGAACGCATCTATTACCTACAACTAGCCAAAATACAAACACTTTTCGGCAACAAAAAATAACTTTGTTTTTCATACAAATATATGAATAACAAAGTTATAATTTGCGGTTTCCAAAAATTGCTATATCTCATAGACTGCTGTCTGTACCACGTTCAAAATAATTTTCCTAGAAAGTTTATGTAGAGTTCTACTTTTGAGATTTTTTTCATATTTTCTAAACTTGCGGTTCAAAAGTTAGAGGGGGGGGGACGCCTATTTTTCGGCTTTTGGAGCAATTATTTCCGAAAGTATTAACATAATCAAAAAATGATGTCAGTAAACCCCTATTCATTTTAAAATACCTATCCAACGACATATCACACGTTAGGGTTGAAATGAAAAAAAAAATCACGCCCCACTTTACGTTTAGGGGAGGCACCCTAATAAAACATTTTTTTCCACTTTTTATTTTTGCACTTTGTCGGCGTGGTTGATTTACATATTGGTACCAAATTTCAGCTTTCTAGCGCTAACAGTCTCTGAGATTATCCGCGGACGGACAGACGGACGGACGGACAGACAGACATGGCGAAACTATAAGGGTTCCTAGTCTACTACGGAACCCTAAAAAGAAATACCGTTGGGAAGCTACACTATCCCTGAGTGACATATGATATATTTTATCCGGGTGCAGGTGAATCTGCGGGAAAACAGTCTGTTAAACATTTTAAGAATTAAAATGATGCGATAAAATACTCGTGCTCTTATACTGATTGTCTGTTTGGTCTAAACCCATTCTGCAAGACATTTCAGCATCTTTTATTATATTATTCTTTGCCGCAAAATTCCTAGCTGACCCATTTTAACTTGATTCTTTTTTCTCCCCTCAGGGTGACAGCGGTGGCCCTCTCGTCCACAACAACAAATTAGCTGGTGTTGTATCCTGGGGCCTTGGCTGTGCCAGACCTGACTACCCTGGAGTGTACGCCAAGGTTTCAGCTTTGAGGACCTGGCTTGACAACAATATTGCAATGCTGCGATGGAAGCATGTTCAAAGGAGTATTGAATAATTTTTATCAGTATTAGTTTGATGGAGTATGTTTAGGTTGAGGCTACTTTGAATTTATGACAGTTTTTGTCATTGATTGACCATATTGACCAGACACTGGATGGTAAATGATGAGACACTCTTTTTTATTCTAACCCTCCCATAGCGGGCTTGCTGGAAGAAATTTCTTAAGAAATATGCAGAGCTTTTGAAGGTTGTTTTATTTTACATCTTGTCTCATTAACTAAGTCCATAAACTGCTGAAAAAATAAGTTGTAAATTAATTTTTATTTTTTTGTTTCTTAGTCTTTAATGGTTTGAATTTTTTTTTGAATTTACTTCGATTTTGTTTTGTTTCTGGTCACCGATAGGTTCAAAGTAGCCTTAGTCTTATCATCTATTGTGTATGTACCTGTTATAATAAGTATTCTTGTTCCATTTTATGTTTATTAAGTTTTATCAAATTACAATAAAATGAGATTGGATTTTTTACAAATGTGATATTTTTAGGGTTCCGTACCCAAAGGGTAAAAACGGAACCCTATTACTAAGACTTCGTTGTCTGTCTGTCTGTCTGTCTGTCTGTCTGTCTGTCTCCACGCTGTATCTCATTAACCGTGATAGCTAGAAAGCTGAAATTTTCACAAATTATGTATTTTCGTTGCCGCTATAACAACAAATACTAAAAAATAAAAAAAGTTATATATTAAGGGGGGTCCCCATACAATAAATTATAAAGACAGTGCAATTTGAATACAACGCCATCTGTTACTCAAGCGTGGAACTACAGCTTGGTACGGAACCCTTCGCGCGCGAGTCCAACTCGCACTTGGCCGGTTTTTTTTGTCATCTCCAATTCAGTTGTAAGACGCCCAATGCTGAACAAAAGCTTACCCATGTCACCAAAACCTATTTTTTTTCTTGGTATAAAACTTTCTTTAATATTAATATGTATAACTATAAAATAATCAAGTTTCAACACCACTATTTAAGCTCTTTTAATCTCACATTCCCCTAACTTTAACAAAACTCTTCGTATAACCTTTTAACCGTACAGAATGGTTAGAATTAAAAACCTAACTACGGGAACTCGAAAAGCACTAAAGTCTAGCCTTTTAAAGGATAAAAGACGAGCGAACGATAAGGATTGGGTGCTTTGAAATTCGAAGCTAAATGGATGAACGAAAAAGTTTTTCTCGCGTCATCGATGCAGTTAAGCTAAGATAAAATGCTTCGGCTCAAATCTATAGCTGTATCAATAATTTCCAAAAATGTTGATCATAGAACATTAGTAAAGTTAAATTAAGTATGTAAGGTGAAGGAAAACTCTCAAGGTAACCTGGATTATAAAGTCAAAAATACCCAACCCGCATTGAGCAACCGTGGTGATTTAATTTAAATTTTACGCTCAATTCTTGCCTGTGTGATAGGAAGTACACCTCCCTCTACTGCTGGGTATAGACCCGGCAGTAGGTACAAATAAATAAAAGGCTAATGATGATGAAGTTATAAGTACTACAAGTATTTACAAAAAAAGCTAAAACGTATCAAAAAATTCGTCCCCATCGCTGTCTTGGAGCATATCCAAAAGGCTGGCAGCAGTGCCACGTTGAATGGCAACGCTTATTCTATTCAAAAACTTATAGTCATCTTTTCTGTCACGGGAAGCGTCAATCTTCTACTTAATAAGAAGTCTGTTATACCTTTTCAAATCATATACAAGTAATTTGATAAGTTGTAATCTCTCCACAACATAAAATCTAAAAATAATCCGCAAAAAAATATTATTGTGTTTTGTAAAACAAATACAAAACAATTTGCATATTATGTAAATAAAGTAACAAAGTAAAAATTGCTGTTGCGGGCTTAATCATTATGGAGATCATCTTTTGTTTCTTTAAAGCTATTGTTTAGTTGAAAACAAATTAAAATGGAGGGAGGATTATAAAAAGCTTGTACTTTTTAATTTGGCGTTTTTCAAATGACCCGGTGTTTTACTGGTATTTTGGAAACTACCGGTAACCGACAAGCTAGGTGGAAATCAGATAAAATTAAAAGAAAAAAGTGATGTCGAGGAATAAGTACCTAAAGAATAAATTACTTGTGAGATGATATCATATAGAGAAGAATAGAAGAAGAAAACGTACTGTACTTTCCAAGAATAAAAATTGTAATAACACTCTCCTATCTTTGTTAAAAATATGCAACAGTGAACAGCATGGTTATGGCTGTATTTTGAACATTTTTTATAAAAAAGTCGTCTTAGTTAAACCTATAACTCAAGAACGGCTGAACCGATTTCACCATAATTTAGTGGAGGGCTTATAATCAGGAGATAGACATAGGATACTTTTTATCCCCATCCAAATTATCTCCATAGTTCTGCCGATACAGAAAGTGAGGGTCAAAGCAAGTTGAAGATTGATTTTAAAGCTTGCTTTTTCTCACATGATAGTCATACAACCATAGACAGATCGAGCCAAGCGCAGCTTAACCTTTTAACAATTGACCTCACTATTACTTAGCTTCGGGCGTTTAATTGACAACAATAAGCCATACATACATACCATTATACATATTAGTATGGCAAAGCTGAGCTGTCATGTGTCAAGTCAATTAGATACCCGTGAGCGAGACTGTGATGGGCTGCTGGGAACGACAGCTATATAATTAATAGTGATGCAAATAGACGGTTGCATCTTTAGTTATCCATATAGCAGATTATCTGAGCACTTTTGTCCGGTTAGGAATATAAAAAAAAACTCACGAAAAACCGATGATTAATTTGAATTTTACAATTACGTTTTCTGGCTAACGGCCGTTCCTAATAATCTATCTATCTCTGCATTTGCTTACTAGTGATATAATTTTGACATTGGCCCTATACAAGTAATGTCAAATTCCTTATTCTGGTAAGCAAATCTAGAGATAGACAGAATATTGAATTCCGCAGTTAGAGCGACAGTGTAAAACTTAGGTAAAACTGGTTGTCAAACTTTCTGCACTCTTGGATGGCAACCCTGACTGCGATTGGAAGAAAACTCTTTCAGTATGTTTGTAGTAGGGTAAGATGAACGCGTGAAAATGTGACAATAAATTTTGTTAAAAAAATAAATACATACACATATTTTAATTATCCTTAACCTTTTACTGGTATAATAAATGCATAAATAATATTATTTTTTCCGTTACGGTTTCACAATAAAATAGTCCAACCGATTGTGATGAAATTAGGTATGGATATAAGTGCAACCTTTTAAACGGTTATTTGAGGTACTATTTATTCGAGTGCTCGGATTAGTTGCCGCGGTACAGTCATTTTACCAATTGAACAGTAACCTTTTACTATTGTGATAAGGTTCAAAATCTATTGAAGAAATTTGACAGATTGTGGCAGGTTGATGTCTCTGCCTCTGTACAACCTCTGTAATTCTATAAAAGTGGCAAGTAATACTAAAATATAAACATCCATTTGTTTGTTAAGTTCCATGAGTTACGTGGATTCAAACCTGTAGTTTCTGGCGTCATCGGTTTTTAGTGTTTGATACATAATTATTTGTAAAAAACATGTATATGTTGTGTTCACTACTGATACTAATGTTGTGTCTGACAACCAGTCTTACCAAGGGGTGCCAGGTTGCCCGGGTAACTGGGTTGTGGAGAGTCGCTCCATGTAAAACACTGGTTCTCAGCTGCATCCGGTTAGACTGGAAGCCGACCCCAACATAGTTGGGAAAAGGCTAGGCAGATCATGTTGTGTTCACTACTTTTACAAATACAGTAAAAAAAAAATGATCTAAAATGTCCTTTGATTCAGATACCTAGAGTAAAAACTCACAAAAGCAATGAGACGAGATAACAGTCGGCCGACAGTCGGTCAGTATACAATTTTTTTTAAAGAAAATCGCCCATTCTATCGAGGTTATTTCAGTCCGTCTTATAACGCAAAATACCTCATCATTGTAACATACATACTACCATACTGATTCATTCTCATACTGATGAATGACCGAACTAACTATCGGCCGACTAAAAGTCTGTAGTGTGCAGGAGCTCCTAATCTTATCAAATTAACTCTGGTTATAACTAATTAGAATAAAAAGCAACCATTCAGATCTAATTTTCATAATAATTTGAAACTTCTATGAGATCATGACAATTATTTTGATTATATTTTTGCTGTTTCTTTCTCGTGTTGATGCGGCTAGGATATTAGCTGTATTTCCAGTGCCATCTATCAGTCATCAAGTAGTGTTTCGTCCTCTTACTCAAGAACTTGCCAGGCGAGGACATGAAGTCACCGTCATCACAACAGATCCCGCCTTCCCAAAGGGACAAGCACCAGTTAACCTTAGAGAAATTGATGCCCATAGCAGTTACAGATTCTTGAAAGAAATGCATGAAGAAATAGCTACTGGACACGGTGATATGCTTAAGCAAATACGAGCTGGTATTAATATGATGGCTAGCGTTTTCGAATATCAAATGAAAATGGATGAAGTACAAAAGATATTGAAAGAAGAGAAATTCGATTTGCTCATATTGGAAGCGTGCGTAAAAACAGCATTGATACTAACACATGTTTTCAAGGTACCAGTGATTCAAGTGTCTTCATTAGGAGTGGTGAGTTATAATGTGGAGCATATTGGATCAGCCTGGCATCCCTTACTCTATCCTACAAGTCTGTCTAAGCGAATTTATAATTTAACCACATGGGAGAAATTAACAGAGCTGAATAGAGCTTATAAAATAGACAAGATACTGAAAGAAATTGAAGCAGATGATAATAAAATGGCTGAAAAATTATTTGGACCAAATGTACCAGATATAAGAGAATTGGCAAATAATATTGATATGTTGTTTCTGAACATACATCCTATATGGGAAGGCAATCGTCCAGTACCTCCCAGTGTTATTTATATGGGTGGACTGCACCAAAAACCAGAAAATGATTTACCTGAGGTAGGGTTTTTCACTTTTTCCAACAGCTTTATTGATAGTCAAGTGTTGACAGGGGAGTAATGAATTGAAGCAGGACTCCTAAATACATTATCTCAGGTAAATAATAATATTTTGCAATATTCAAATAAATTGTGAAAAAAATATTTACAGGATCTCAAAACATACTTAGACTCTTCTAATAATGGTGTGATATACATCAGCTTTGGTACAAATGTACAACCCTCACTGTTGCCTCCAGAGAAGGTACAAATACTCATCAAAGTATTCTCTGAGCTACCTTACGACGTGCTGTGGAAATGGGACAAAGATGAGCTCCCCGGACGTACTAGCAACATTAGGATATCCAAGTGGCTGCCGCAGTCAGACCTATTAAGTAAGTTATCTATTCTTACCTCACAGGCCTATATAAAACTTGAGTCCTAAACCATAAAAAATCACTTGATTCGACTAGTTTTTACATTTTAGGACACCCAAATGTGAAACTATTTATTATGCAAGGAGGTCTGCAGTCAACGGATGAAGCTATAACAGCAGGAGTACCTCTGATTGGTGTTCCAATGTTAGGTGATCAATGGTACAATGTAGAAAAATTTGTTCATCACAAAATTGGAGTGCGACTTGATTTTGACACATTAACAGCAGACAAATTCAAGAATGCTATCAATGCGGTTATTGGTGATAAAAGGTGAGTAAATTAAAGAGCTCAACCAATTTTTAATCTGCATTGACATCATACAAACGAAAGATTGTCTAGATAAAATACTGGAACGATTTCAAAAATTTGCTGGATACCAGACTGTCATTAGAAACACCTACAAAACATTTCTCTGAACGTAGGCAAAATAACCAATCCAAATATGTCCATGATAATGTTATCTAAAATTTTCAGTTACCGTGAGAATATCTTAAAACTTGGTAGCTTGATGCGTGACCAGCCAATGAATCCTCTGAAGCGGGCCGTGTGGTGGACGGAGCACGTGCTGCGTCACGGCGGCGCGCGACATCTGCGCTCTCCCGCCGCCAACATGTCGTGGTCGCAGTTCCTGGAACTAGAACTAGTTCTTACTGTACTAACGGTTGCACTGAGCAGTCTCACATTATTTGTAGTGCTTCTATATTGTTTATGGAATAATTTTATCTCAACATCAGAATATAAAAAAATAAAGAAGCAGTAATATTTCACAGATTATTTTAAAAAATATTATATGATATAACTTATGAAAGGTAAATAATACAATTATTTCTAAACACCACCTCTATTTATTCGACTTCCGAGAAGGGTTATTTTTTTACTTCACTCTCTCCTTAACATTAGTTTCGGATACTTGGTATTCTATAATATGGGTATATTTTTGTACCACATCTCCTTTTTGGGCCAGCCTCTTGATTTTTGATTGGAATTATGAGCAGTGCATACAGAAATTATTTTTTTATAACTATGGCACCGTGAATTTTTATACTTACCCAAAGTATTCATTTCCAAGGGGTGCCAGGTTGCCCGGGTAACTGGGTTGTGGAGGTCAGACAGGCAGTCGCTCCATGTAAACACTGGTTCTCAGCTGCATCCGGTTAGACTGGAAGCCGACCCCAACGTATTTGGGAAAAGGCTAGGCAGATGATGACCCAAAGTATTCATTTAAAAAGAGTACATTGTGTTTAAGCTATACCTAAGGTTTGCTCATTTCTGTATTGTCACAGTGGTCGGATCCTTACTTCATAATTAATCGTCAGAAAACTTCAGAAATAAAGGTCTTAACGTGTATAAACCAGTCTGAAACATGACTGATTATGATATAAATCAAACCAATGATAACGGTTTATCATTGTTATCAGACTCAGCTAAATTTAAATAAAAGCACGCGTTTTTTCTATATCATTGTGATTATCAGGGGGCACGGCAGTGGCCCCACCAAGTCAAGCAGAAAAAAGCGGCACGGCCGTACCATACTTTTCTCGAAGCAATTCAGGCCATTTTCGACTCCCTATAATTTCGTTGTGGATGAAACTAGAAGCCTGAATTTTCAGCAACTAATCAGGCATTGTATAAATGCGGTGTATTTAAAATTTCAGACAATTTGAACCAGTAGTTTAAGAATGACAACTTGGTAAAGTTTCTGAATTTTGTCACTCACTGACTGACTCACCGATCATCAAAAGTATAAGGCACTTCTAGCAGACATAAAGGCTTCAAATTTTGAATATATATAGAGTTCAGTGTCCTTATTATGGGAAAATTCAAAAATTTTGTAATTTCGGTCCAGTTTTCTAAATACACTAACTGCATGAATAACTTTGTAATCCTATATAAATGTATAGGATTACAAGGTTACATTTGCAGTTAATGAATT
>NWSH02000296.1:7632266-7652247 GCA_002382865.2 Heliothis virescens | reverse complement strand
CTGAAGATATTTGGATAACTGGCACTTGAAAAATATGTGACAGAATCAGTGGTCTGTCGCCCACAGGCTTCGCTATAAGCGCAAATCGAACTTTCCTTCCTTCAATATTTTTTGCACTTTCATCAACCATCAGTCTGAAACTTCGAAAGACTTCAAAAACATTTCAAATGCAAGTTTCATTTGATTAATTAGATTACCGTCACCAGCCAGAAGATTTCCTCGTAAATTTTTCATGTACTCGTACGTGAAATGCACGTCAATTTCTGTGAGATTAGTTGGTGCTCCTCCTTTTGGAAGGCGGGATCTGTTGTGATGACCGTGACTTCATGTCCTCGCCTGACAAGCTCTTGATGTTAAAAGGTCGGAACACTACTTATGGACTGATAGATGGCACTGGGAACACTGCTAATATTCTAGCTGCATCGCTTATAGAAAACGATAATAAAAATTAGAACCAAAAGAAATAGACATTGTACTTAAGCTTCAGACAACTATAATGCCATCAAAAAACATCCTGTTAAAAAACCCAGTTCTCGCAGGCCCGCAGCTCAGTCTCTTCTATCGTAAAAAGTTTGTGAGATCCATGTAATACAAGTCAGTTAATCTTTTTAGTCTGTACTTAAAGGACCTTCTGTCTTAAGTTATTACATAAGTTAATTATCATGCCAATATTAAAAAGTATGTTACGTTTTATCAAATAGATCGACGTTGCCATCGCATCGATTTGGGTTATTAGTTATGTATCACACTACACAGCACGACGGGCCAGCAACCTAATTTCCTCACCAGAGTCCTTCCGGATATGATGATTGAGGTGAGTATCTTAAAGAAGTTAATGCTCCTGAAAACTTCAATGGCGAACAAGAGTACCGATTATGAATTGGTTTCGAGAATTTCAATTGCGTGAGGCGCAATAGACTAAAGAATCTAATATAATTGTAATATTCATTGTGTTTTCATGCGATGGCCAAGTCAATCTATTTGTTAAAAACGTAACATATTTTAATATTGGCATGATAATAACTTATGTAATAACTTAAGACAGAAGGTCCTTTTAAGTACAGACTAAAAAGATTTAACTGACTTGGTATTACATGGATCTCACCAACTTTTTACGATAGAGAGACTGAGCTGCGGCCTGCGAGGACTTGGGTTTTTTACAGGATGTTTTTGATGGCATCTCACTTCTTTTTTGTAGAGTTTATCTTAAAATACAGAGACACGTAAAGTGAATGATTCAGCCAGGAAACTGAAACAAACTTTTCACTTGGAATATAAGTACCTAGAATTTGTAATGAAGGCAAAGACTTTTGTTTTCATAATTCAACATATTTTTCCCACGGGTATGTTGTTCAGTTTCATGGACTAAACACACCCTTACCCACTCTATACCCCCTCCCGTTATGCCTCATATAGTAGGTTTATATCTACCTATTATTTTCTTTTACAGTAATAATTGGCATGATAATAACTTATGTAATAACTTAAGACAGAAGGTCCTTTAAGTACAGACTAAAAAGATTAACTGACTTGGTATTACATGGATCTCACAACTTTTTACGATAGAGAGACTGAGCTGCGGCCTGCGAGACTTGGGTTTTTTACAGGATGTTTTTGATGGCATTATAGTTGTCTGAAGCTTAAGTACAATGTCTATTTCTTTGGTTCTATTTTTATTATCGTTTTCTTATAACGATGCAGCTAGAATATTAGCAGTGTTCCCAGTGCCATCTATCAGTCATCAAGTAGTGTTCCGACCTTTTACTCAAGAGCTTGTCAGGCGAGGACATGAAGTCACGGTCATCACAACAGATCCCGCCTTCCCAAAAGGAGGAGCACCAACTAATCTCACAGAAATTGACGTGCATTTCACGTACGAGTACATGAAAAAATTTTACGAGGAATCTTCTGCTGGTGACGGTAATCTAATTACTCAAATGAAACTTGCATTTGAAATGTTTTTGAAGTCTTTCGAAGTTCAGATGATGGTTGATGAAGTGCAAAAAATATTGAAGGAAGGAAAGTTCGATTTGCTTATAGCGGAAGCCTGTGGGCGACAGACACTGATTCTGTCACATATTTTTCAAGTGCCAGTTATCCAAATATCTTCAGGGGGGCCTGCAAGCTTCAATGTAGAAGCAATTGGATCGGCTTGGCATCCCTTGCTGTATCCCATTAATTTATCACAGCGCTTATACAACTTGACAAACTGGGAGAAGTTAACAGAACTATGGACATATTATAAATTGGAGAACATATTTAAGGAAGCTGAAGAAAATGAAAACGAGGTGAATAGACGATTATTTGGACCAGATGTGCCAGCTGTAGCAGAATTAATGAACAACGTAGAAATGCTGTTTTTAAATATTCATCCTATGTGGGAAGACAATCGTCCAGTTCCACCCAGTGTTATTTATTTAGGTGGATTGCATCAGAAACCTGAGCAGAAACTACCACAGGTAAAAGATTTGCCTATCACGATTCCATATACATACATAAAATAAATATATCACCTAAGCCGCGACTTTCAATATTTATGCTGCAAGACCTTGGTTAAAACTTGATTTATTCTTCGGTTGATAACGTTATTTATAGATATATAGTAAACACCAAAATATTGGTAAGTGGGTAAATGTCAAAAAATTCCGAAATTTGATTCCTGAGTTGACGGTGCCGTGTCCTATTAGGTTAAACATGTTGTGTATTTTTTATTTCAATGTACGCTGTCTATACTACTTTTGCTAGCAAAAGAAAAACCATAGTCGCTAAAGAAAAAAAGATATGGCTAGTTTTATACCCTGAAAATCATTCCCTCACCATGTCCCTTAGCCCAAAAAACAACTGAAATACCGGTGTATCTCGGAGGAAAAAATATTTGCATTAATAAAATATTTCTAATATATATGAGAAATGTGTGTTATTTTCTCTTAAAAACTTTCTTTTTACCAACGACTAATTGATACAAAAGAAAATTCCATTTTTAATATGTCCCCCCAAATAAAAATCATTCCCTCACAGATTACGGGAATTCGATTTCTTATCGTATCGAACGATATTATTGGAACGCTTATAAATGTTTTGAGTAACTGGTAACAATCGCAATAGTTACAACATGGCGATTTCTTCCCAACTGCAGGTGAGTTTGTGCAATAAAATATTACATAAAAAAATATTTAGAGTTACATTTATGGCAATCATTACCTCACATTAGATGTATGTATTAAGAATTTTAGTATGTATCTGTATAATTTGTTGTTTTATACGTTATTGGGAGTAAATTGCATATTCAAAGTGTTAACAGCAATTTGAGGTTATGCGCCGGTTTTTTTGTGGCTTTAGTTAAAAATCGTCATTGCCTCACCACCATTCCCTCACTCATACATGAAGTAACGGATGCTTGAGGGAATGATTAATACAGTGTTCTATAATTATTTTAGATTATTTATTGATCTTGCAACTTATATATCATGGTATTTTATTCGAAACAGGTACCGACATCGTATACGTAAGATAAATGGCACGATCAAAGAAATTGACTGAGGTTGAGAAGAAATTAAAAAAGAAAGAGTATGATAAAGAAAATAAAGACTAACTTTGGCTAGTTAAAAGAGGGAATTATGTTATTACAGAGTTGTATGACTCTACAAGTGACGTTTAAATTAAGACTGATTAATTTGATATTAAAAACAAATGGGCATCATTAAAAAATACTAAATAAGAAGAATAACTTAAGCTAAAAATATAAATGAAAACGTAATTAATGTTGTAAACTACGAAGTTTAATAAGAATTTAAGAAGTAAGATAAAAACATTTTGTAACCTACCACTGTAGTGATAATTTTTGAGTTCATTTTGTTCAAACAATAAGGTTTGAAACCTTGTTGTTGTTTTGAGGAAAAATACATATTTTTCTTTATTATTCCTGTTTTCTTATTCAAATACTTTAAAAATATAATTCCCTCACTCTGAGTCATTCCCTCATTTTTTTTTTATTTTTTTTAAAGTATTAGAGACAAAAATATAGAGGACCGATAGTCTTAAATAGATCTCTTATAGTTACATTTTTGATTTATGTGAAAAAAACTTCTTAAGCTTACAAAAAAAAAAATTTGAACAATATCTCAAATTTCGTAATTTCATGACATTTACCCAAGTATGTTTAATTAAACTAAGATTAAAATTATCGTTTACTATAACTTTAACTCATATTATACTAAAACGAAGTCTATATTTACCCTCGTTTTCAGGATTTGAAGTCTTATTTGGACTCTTCAAAGAATGGTGTGATATACATCAGCTTTGGAACAAATGTACAACCCTCATTATTACCTCCAGAGAAGGTACAAATACTGGTCAAAGTATTCTCTGAGCTACCTTACGACGTGCTGTGGAAGTGGGACAAAGATCAGCTCCCCGGACGTACTAGCAACATTAGGATATCCAAGTGGCTGCCACAAGCGGATCTGTTACGTAAGTATCAAATAACAAAATTATTAAATTAATCAAACAGATTTTATACATGAAAATAATGAATGAACTCTGTAAGTCAATTGAAAATCCACCTACTAGTTTTAGTCATTAGAACAATGAAACTTAGAATCATGTCCAGTTTAATTAGACTAAGCAAAAATTAATAACAAATTGAAAACTTCCAGGCCACCCAAAAATTAAGGTATTCTTAACACAAGGAGGTCTACAGTCCACAGATGAAGCTATAACAGCAGGAGTACCTCTGATTGGATTCCCTATGTTAGGAGATCAATGGTACAATGTAGAAAAATATGTGCAACACAAAATAGGACTCCAACTTAATTTTAGGACATTGACTGAAAAACAGTTGAAGACTGCAATAAATACAGTTGTAGGAGACAAAACGTAAGTTAATATACATCTAACCAATAAACTACATGAATAGGTAATAGCACTTAAAGATAATGCACTTAATGCAAAGAGATGATTTTGCATAATTTTAATTTATCATCGATAGATGGTATTCATATTGTGGTAAATAATTTGTAACAGAATAAAACTACTAATTATTTCTAGATACCGTGAAAACATAAAGAAGCTGGGAAATCTGATGCGTGACCAGCCAATGACACCGCTGGAGCGGGCGGTGTGGTGGACGGAGCACGTGCTGCGTCACGGCGGCGCGCGACATCTGCGCTCTCCCGCCGCCAACATATCGTGGACGCAGTTCTTGGAACTAGAACTAGTTCTCACTGTACTTACAATTTTACTAAGCAGTCTGTTATTATTTTGTGTACTTGTGTATTACATGTGGAAGTACTTTAGTATTATGCATGTAAATAGGAAAATAAAGAATCAATAATAACATATTACAGTATTAATTTTCTTTTTTTTTATTATACATAACCCGAATTGAATTAAATAAAGAACTAAAAATTGACATTTAAATAAGTGATACCAAATTTGCTAAGTTATACCTGTGATACTTATCCAGGTAGCTTGGTTTAACCTGTTGATGGAAGAGAAAAAATGGCGTGTGGGAAGAACGAAGCTAATTTAAAGGGACATCAATTTTTTAAGGTTGGAAGCTAAAAAAAACCCGTCAGTACCCATCCTAAACATTTGCATACACATTTAGTAGTGGGCAGATTTATAACTTTGACCGTAACACAAACTTGTTTCATCAAACTATTTCAGTTCTAATCTGATACCAAATCGTTGTTATCACTAAATACTTCATTTTACATTCTATAAAAAGAAGCAATTGTAGTCTCAATAGCATAATTGTCATTGTCTACAGTTTCATTCACCCCTGTACCGACCACTATATTAATTTTATTTTTGAACCTGCACCCCCTTTGTTTTTGATTTTAAATATTTGTAATTGATATGAGTTATATTGTGCTCGAGATAAAATAAATAAATAAAAATAATTATCTATAACTATCGTACAAAGATGCACATTGTTTTGCTTTTACTCTTGGCATTGTGTTCTTGTTATGATGCTGCTAGGATACTGGCAGTATTTCCTGCACCATCTATCAGTCATCAAGTAGTGTTTCGTCCTCTCACTCAAGAACTTGTCAGGCGAGGACATGAAGTCACGGTCATCACACCAGATCCCGCCTTCCCAAAAGGAAAAGCACCTGCCAATCTTACAGAAATTGACGTTCACTTTACTTACGAGGATATAAAAGAATTTCATAAAGTGACTTCTTCAGGAGATGGTGATATTTTGAATCAATTCAAACTTGTATTTCAATTGATGCACAAGGTCTTTGAAGATCAGATGAAATTTGAAGAAGTCCAAAAAATATTGAAAGAAGGAAAATTTGACTTGCTTTTAGTAGAAGCTATAGCCCGACCAGCGCTGGCTTTGACACATGTTTTTAAAGTGCCAGTTATTCAAATATCTTCAGCAGGTCCTATGAATTGGAACGTCGTAAATTTTGGTGCAGCCTGGCATCCTTTGCTGTACCCACTCTACTTTAGTAAAAAAGTATACAACTTGACGACATTTGAGAAAATAACGGAGCTATGGAACTTTTACAGGCAAGACGCAATATTAAAAGGTTTCGAAGATTACGAAAACAAAATGAATCAACGATTATTTGGGAAAAATGTGCCAACTGTAGCAGAATTAATGGACAACATAGAAATGCTGTTTTTAAATGTACATCCTATATGGGAAGACAATCGTCCAGTTCCTCCCAGTGTTGTTTATTTAGGTGGATTGCATCAGAAACCTGAGAAAGATCTACCGAAGGTAAGGTTGCCGCCATATAACATATCCATTTTGAGCATTTAACCCTAGACCCAGTGCGCCAGTTGAAATCTTCAAGTCGCACTTCATATATGTCTGTTGATAAAATCTTTAATGTACTCGTAAACATCAATTATAGTCCCAAATTATATTATTAAAGTGTCTATTGTGCTTTCACGCTAGAAATACGAAACGTCATCATCTTCTTGTCCATATGCGAACGTATTGATATGAAATATAGTACAAAAGTCTGGAAATAGAACCCAAGATAGTTACGTTTAATTCTTATAATTAAAGTAGTTACCTTGGAATGTGGGTACAAACGCGGCTCATAGCTAATCTGCTTTAGATACATTATGGATGTATAAATAAATTATATTATGATTTGAAATAAGCTATTAAATGTTTTGCAGGACCTTAAAACTTACCTGAACTCATCAAAAAATGGCGTAATATACATCAGTTTTGGTACAAATGTACAACCCTCACTGTTACCTCCAGAGAAGGTACAAATACTGGTCAAAGTATTCTCTGACCTACCTTACGACGTGCTGTGGAAGTGGGACAAAGATGAGCTCCCCGGACGTACTAGCAACATTAAGATAGCCAAGTGGCTGCCGCAGTCAGATCTATTAAGTAAGAATCATTTATTACCAACAAGTTGACCTGGTGTACTTTGCACGTTCACATTCAGACAACTGACAATTTATGGAGAGTTAGGATGGTTGTTCCTACTTCACCTTTTTCGGGTACTTTACTTCTCCAATCGGTCAAACGCGTGATACACCAACCACAGGAGAAGAGGTATAGACAAAAATAAGGGATTAATGTTTCACCAATCGTCTTTTCTAGATAACAATATTTGCTATTTAAAGTGCACTGTTAAACTTATAAAATAACCGTTAACTATTTGACTTTTATAGGACATCCAAAGATCAAGATGTTTATAACACAAGGAGGTCTACAGTCAACAGACGAAGCTATAACAGCAGGAGTACCTCTGATTGGATTCCCAATGTTAGGAGATCAATGGTACAATGTAGAAAAATATGTGCATCATGAAATAGGAATTAAAATGGATTTAAAGTCATTGACCGAAGAGAAATTTAAAAGTGCTATAAATAAAATTATACAAGATAAAAAGTAAGTGGCAAATCTACATCAATCCATTGACGTAAAGTAATGATAACGAATACTATACTGATAAATGTATAAAATACTACGGTTGTTTCTAGATATCGCCAAAACATACAGAAACTTGGGAGTCTCATGCGTGACCAGCCTATGACACCGCTGGAGCGTGCGGTGTGGTGGACGGAGCACGTGCTGCGTCACGGCGGCGCGCGACATCTGCGCTCTCCCGCCGCCAACATGTCGTGGACGCAGTTCCTGGAACTAGAACTTGTTCTTACTGTACTGATAGTTGTAAAGAGCACTGTGCTATTATTATTCATTCTAATACAATGTTTGAGGAAATATTTTGGCACAAGACCAGATCCTAAAAAAATAAAGAAACAATAATATTGTTTTTTTTTTAATAAACAATTTTTTTTTTATTAACATCACACAATTATATGAATTGACTTCTTGACCATATTTTGGTCCATTAATTGACCATTTTGGTTCTACAATATTTTCCTTTCCCGACTCAAATACCTTGATTTTGAGAACCTTCTCCTTTTTTAGGACAAGTGAGAATACAGGTCAACTGAATGGCAAACGTATTTATATAAAATAAACTGGTCAAGTGCGAGTTGGACTCGTACGTGATGGGTTCCGTAAAAGCAAGCAGAGATAAGGGATATACTATATCAAGAGTAGACACTTTTTTCGGCAGCAAAATATAAGTATGTTTTTAATATTATTTTATCGTATTTGCATGAATAACAAAGTTACAACTTGCGTTTGCCGAAACTGCTGACTGTATTTCTTTTTAACCAATTTTCGTTAGTGTTTATTGAGATCTATAACATTATTTTTTTGACAACTTTCACCCTGTCAGTTTAAAAGATACATGGGGTGTCAAGATTCATTACAGAAACATTTTACCACTTTGATACAAGTGTCTATCTTTTTTTCGATTCATGGACCGATCAAATTTGAAAAAAAAAAATGGAATCTTATTTACTATTTAGGAACTGAACCCTAAAAATTGTGTATACACATAGATAAGACGATAATACTATGTTGTGTCAAAATATGATCCAAGATTAATGACAATAATGATTGTGTAAGATTGTGCAATAATTTAATATTATAGTGATGCGCGATGTAATCACTAAAAATAGATCAAGATTAGTTCAATTATATTAGGAACAAAAAAATTATAATTTCTGTCATAGAAATTATTATTTTTTCTTTTATGGAAAGAATGTTACTAATATTTTACATTAGAAACATTAAAGTTGCATTACATTTTGGTAGAAACCTGAATTCTGAGACATAAATCCAGTAATATCCAAAGGGTTTCTCACAATCCCACAGATAGAATTTAATAATAATAATTTAATTTACTAGAGACGAAAAATGTTTATATTTGTTAATGGCTCCAAATCCTTTGAATCGATTTGAAAAATAATTTCACTGTTATGAAGCTAAGCTATCCCCAAGTAATCTTAGGCTATACATTATTCGGGTATGGGAAGAATTTCCTTTATGGACGCGAGTGAAACTGCGGGAAAACAGCTAGTGTTAATTAAAGCCAGGAGCCAATTACAACAAAATAAGGAACACTTGTATTTATATATAAAAATCTACTGGTAAAGGTATAAAAAAATACCTACTTATGTATTTCTACGTCTCTTTTTTGGAACATTTTAAGGTGCGCTTTAAAATGCTCCAAAAATTGGTTCCCCTACAAAAAAGTTGCACAATATTACGCAAGGAATTTGAATACTATATGTGGAATATATATTCCTCACAAGATTATAATGATTATTCATCGCTATCTTTTCAAACAAAACAGCTGATTACATCAAAACAAAGACCACTTGTCTCCATATAAAAGAAACTCGAAATATTTTATTCTCACAGTGTATCTGAAGTGCTAGTACAATGCTGTCGTTTATTTTATACGTTTTTGCATTATCAATTACATGTAATGATGCGGCTAGGATATTAGCTGTATTTCCAGTACCGTCTATCAGTCATCAAGTAGTGTTCCGTCCTCTCACTCAAGAACTTGCCCGGCGAGGACATGAAGTTACAGTCATCACAACAGATCCCGCCTTCCCAAAAGGAGAAGCGCCTGCTAATCTTACAGAAATCGATGTTCACTTTTCTTATGAAACCATGAAAGAAATGTATAAAGTAACTTCTTCTGGAGACGCAAGTATGGTAGAGAAAATAAGAATAGGCTTCAGTTTGATGGCAACATTTTTTGAAGAACAGATCCAGACGGATGAAGTGAAAAAAGTTTTAAGTCAAAAGTTCGATTTGCTGTTGATTGAAGCGTGCGCACGACCTACGTTGGCATTATCGCACATTTTCAAAGTACCTGTGATTCAAGTGTCATCATTTGGACCAATTCTCTTCAATGTGAAAACTATTGGATCATCTTGGCACCCATTCGTCTTTCCAGTTAGCATGAACCAGAGGGTGTATAACTTAACAACTTGGGAGAAGATTTCTGAACTGTGGAACTTATATCAACTGAATAATGTGCTGGAAGAACTTGAAGTTATGGAAAATGCGATGGCAAAAAGATTATTTGGGCCTGATATCCCGCCTATGAAAGAATTGATGAATAACGTTGATATGCTGTTTTTGAACGTACACTCTATATGGGAAAGTAATCGTCCAGTGCCACCGAGTGTTGTTTATATGGGAGGCATGCATCAGAAACCTGTAAAAGAATTACCAAAGGTAGGTTGAACGGAAATTGTTTTAGCGACCATTTTACTGGCTGATCTATAATAGTGGTAGCAAGTACGACTATTGAGAATAGCATCTCAAGTTCAATGCTGGGATCGCGTCGGATTGCGTTTCGATGAAACATTTTTATTTAGATTCCTTTATATTTATTTTCAGGATCTCAAAACTTATTTGGATTCCTCAAAAAATGGTGTCATATACGTCAGCTTTGGCACAAATGTACAACCCTCACTGTTACCTCCAGAGAAGATACAAGTACTCGTCAAAGTATTCTCTGAGCTACCTTACGACGTGCTGTGGAAGTGGGACCAAGATGAGCTCCCCGGACGTACTAGCAACATTAAGATATTCAAGTGGCTACCTCAATCAGATCTCCTACGTAAGTTACAATGTTTTATTAAAGATACATTTTGAAGATATTCTTTTTATCTCCATCATCAGCTAAAACGTCTACAAAATTCACTTAATTTTTATTCATGCAAGTCCCGAGGTAACTTCTTCTTGTAGCACAGATAGCTTGGCTTCCTAACAGTGAAAGAATTATTAATGTGCATCAGAATAGCTGTCAGTCTCTATTATCCCTTGAAATACATTAGAGAGTTGTTACACAATTGTTACCAGCTGCCGTTAGTTGTTACCAATAAGATAACTTCCAATCTGTCCTCTTTTACACAATTTTTGGACTTTTAAAATAATAAATAATACCAGAGAGCGCCTACCTAAAATGTTCTATTTGGCATTTAAATAAGAACTTGCTAATTATTTTCTCGAGGCGCAAAAAAACAATCAGTAATATATTTTTATCCCTAAAATCTATGTAGTTCAAAATGAAATATCTAATGATTTTGCACTTTCAGGGCATCCCAAGATAAAGCTGTTTGTCACACAAGGAGGTCTTCAATCAACGGATGAAGCCTTGACCGCAGGGGTTCCTATGATTTGTTTTCCTATGTTAGGAGATCAATGGTACAATGGAGAACTATATGAATATCATAGGATTGGAGCCAAACTTGCTATAGAAACGGTGACTGAGGAACAATTTAGGAATACTGTTAAGAAGATCATTGGTGATGAAAGGTAAGTTGCCGATGGTAAAGTCGTTGTTAAAATAATAACAATTAATTTAGACAATATTATTCATTTTGATAAAACATGTCCTTCACATTAAATAATGGCGTTTTGTGGTCGTTTTAACCATGAAGTCGTATTAGACAAATTTACGATCAAAATTCTAAAATTCTTCTCCAAGCCACAGAACAGAAAGAGCCGCTTTCGCTTACGCCTTCTACCGTATTTTTCTGTTCTATGATTCAAGCAAATATTGCAGATAAACTTAAAGACGATAAAATTATTTTCAGCTACCGTCGCAACACCAAAAATCTTGGCAAATTGATGCGTGACCTACCCATGCACCCTCTTGAGAATGCCGTGTGGTGGACGGAGCACGTGCTGCGTCACGGCGGCGCGCGACATCTGCGCTCTCCCGCCGCCAACATGTCGTGGACGCAGTTCCTCGAACTAGAACTAGTTCTCACTGTACTTAGTGTAGCACAAAGTTTTGTCCTTTTACTGTCCCTGCTAGTATATAGTTTGTGGAAGTATTTTAGTTTAAATCTAGAACATAAGAAATTAAAAAACAATTGAATACTTATACCACAGTATAAAGATGTACCTCATACGTTGACATTGTCTAAAAGACATTTTTGACAACGACGGTCTAATTGTATGAATGGATGTTGAGTAGACGAATTACTTCATTTAAAGAATTATCATTTTTATATATTTTTTGTTTTCAAACTAGGGTTGTTTTATATAAAGATCGTTCATTACAATCAATAATAGGTACAAAATAAGTCAATTAATAAGCTTAGGGTCTTAACTCTAAAGCGTAAAGTACCAAATTTTTTTTAAAGAGTTTTAATAATATTTTTATGTTAATTTAATTTTTATTTCTAGTTTTAAGATTTCTTTTATCAATAAAAGTGTTTTCATATATAAATGACTTATGGCCGGTTTCTGAGTGCCGTTATCGAAAGGTTATCTATTCATTTTTAAGGGAAAATGAATAGTTAAACCACCGATAAAGGTGCTCAGAAACTGGCCATTATTATTCCATCCTTGAAATTATTTTCTTCTATTTGACCTACAGTGAACATATTAATACACTAGCTTCTGCCCGCGACTTCGTACGAGGATTCTGGTGAATATCAGTCATCAAAATCTGATTAAAGATCTGGATTCCCGGGAACGGGTAAACAATGAGATGCGTGAGACGACTCAAGACGTTTCAGATCTATAATTTTTGTAAATCAATAAGAAACACCTATCAAACTGAACAACTTTTGCTAAGACGTCGTTCCTTTATGTGTTGCAGTGTAGCTGGGCTCTTGGAGTTTCACATCAGGTAGATCCAGATCTTAGATCTCAGAGAAAATTAATTTGAAGAAATAAATTAATATAAAATTTGACATACATATTATTACATATGACCAAAGTCATTTAACCTAATATAAAAAGCCACCTGGATCCAAAAAATCCCCACTGAAATTATTTACACAAAATCGCCAAAAATTACATATCAGGGGAGCTGACCCCATATGGGGATAAAGCTAGGAGAAAAGAAGAAATAAATAAATTAAACATTTTATTAGTTCCTATACTCAAACATTAAATTCTCAATTTTTAAATAAATAAATTTGTGTAAAAACGTAGCGGTAAATCACCCTTACCTGTCAATGACTCCATTTTTTTGATTGCACAATTTGTGTTAATCACTTGGTCACCAAATAGTGTGCCGTTATTATGCTAAACATTTATTTATGTCCAAAATAGTAAACTACACACCACATATAAAATATGATTTATGACAATTCTATTAGTAACGTGAATTATGAGCAATTCGAAACGCTTAGCAACCACAGAAATAGTTAACAATAACATCCATTGTGTTCTTGAACTTGAGTCAAACAAACGTGTTGAGACACGTCTAGTGAGATAGTATTATCATTCACTGTAATCATGTAATTGTTCACAAGTAAATTAATCCAAATAAGATGATAAGTAACTACTCGTATATAAGGAAACGTTTTAACTTTGCTTCCTGCAGTTGTTTCAAACGTCGGCACGAAAATGTCGCCTGCGCTACTGATATTTTTATTATCAATATCATTTAATGATGCTGCAAAAATACTGGCGATGTTTCCAGTGCCATCTATCAGTCATCAAGTAGCGTTCCGACCTCTCACTCAAGAACTTGCCAGGCGAGGACATGAAGTCATAGTCATCACACCAGATCCCGCCTTCCCGAAAGGAGGAGCACCAGAGAATCTCACAGAAATTGACGTTCACTTCACTTACGAGAAAGTAAAAAAACTTTATAAAGTAACATCAGCAGGAAATGGAAATTTGATAACAGGAATGCAATTCGCGTTCAATATGCTGGTTGAAGTTTTTGAAGATGAAATAAAAGTGGATGAGGTGCAGAGGTTAATAAGAGAAGAAAAGTTTGATTTAATTCTTGTTGAAGCCTGTACGCGTCCAGCGTTAGTTCTGTCTCACGTTTTTAAAGCGCCGCTGATTCAGGTATCTTCATTCGGACCTATGAATTTTAATGTGGAAATTATCGGAGCCGCGTGGCATCCTCTGCTGTATCCTAACAGCTTAGGCAAGAGAATATACAACCTGTCCATATGGGAAAAAATTGTGGAACTATGGGACTTTTATAAATTTGAATATGACATACTAGGTGAAATTGAGAAGAAAGAAGATAAAATGCTCCAGAGGGTGTTTGGGTCAGATGTGCCATCTGTTAATGAACTGAAGAATAATGTTGAAATGTTGTTTGTGAATATTCATCCTATTTGGGAAGGGAACCGACCAGTTCCTCCCAGTGTTGTTTATATGGGTGGTGTGCATCAAAAACCACATAAAGAACTACCATCGGTAAGTCTTTATTCTTTTAAATGAAGCGTCATTTCTTAAACTGTTTATGTCCATGTTAATAATCATTATTAAATAAAATTACAACACATAACTCGTACATACTGACAGCAAGTCAAAGAATAATTACATAGATATTTTTCCGCAATGATGTGCAAAAATATAAATACCTAGTTAAACTTATCATTAAAAATGACCAAGTCATGTAACCTTCTATCTGACTACATTTATCTGACAATATTTAGTAAGTTATATGTAAATATGTACAGAATGTATTTTAATTAATGTAAATAAATAGACAAAATGATTAAATAAAGAAAAACCGGCCAAGTGCGAGTTGGACTCGCGCATGAAGGGTTCCGTACCCCATACCCCATATTTTTTTTTTCATTTTTAGTATTTGTTGTTATAGCGGCAATAGAAATACATCATTTGTGAAAATTTCAGCTTTCCAGCTATCAAGGTTAGTGAGATACAGCGTGGAGACAGACAGACAGACAGACCGACAGACAACGAAGTCTTAGTAATAGGGTCACGTTTTACCCTTTGGGTACGGAACCCTAAAAACTACATTTATCTTATCTCTACAAAATATATTGATGTACTGACTGCAAAGACAATGCTCAAAACGTTCTCAGTTTTAACTCATTAACGTTGTTGTACCATCAGATAATTAAAGTAATTACGTCGAAATACGGAGATAAGTCTTATAAATGAAATATTTACGAAGTTTTCTGTTATAGGATTTAAAAACATATTTGGATTCATCAAAGAATGGCGTGATATACATCAGCTTCGGTACAAATGTACAACCCTCACTGTTACCTCCAGAAAAGGTACAAATACTGGTCAAAGTATTCTCTGAGCTACCTTACGATGTGCTGTGGAAGTGGGACAAAGATGAGCTCCCCGGACGTACTAGCAATATTAGGATATCCAAGTGGCTGCCTCAGTCAGACCTATTAAGTAAGTCATCTTAAAGGACGATAATAAATCATCATAATTTATATGAAATACAAAGTTTTTATTCGATCATATATTTTCAGGGCATCCTAAGATCAAAGTATTCATAACACAAGGAGGTCTACAATCAACAGACGAAGCTATCACAGCAGGAGTACCTCTGATTGGTTTCCCAATGTTAGGAGATCAATGGTACAATGTAGAGAAATATGAACATCACAAGATTGGAGTCAAACTTGAATTGGAAACGTTTACTGGGGAACAGTTTAAGAATACGATAAACGATGTCATTGGAGATAAAAGGTTCGTAAATGTGATCTTAGACATCGTTCTTCCATATGATTACAGCAATTTATTTGAGTCATTGCAAACATTATTCTTTCATACGTCTTTATTTTTGATAGATTCTTATTTTTCACCTTCTTTCACAAAGTATTGGATTGTATATTTATATTTTTCATTACAATTAACAATTACGGAAAATTCCTCGTCATTGCATAGATACAGATTTTGAAATATGGGACCCGCTTAACATGATGATTACTATTTCAAATGATAATATTTTTTATAGATATCGACAGAACATTGAAAGACTTCGTAAACTTATGTACGACCAACCTATGAAACCATTGGAGCGTGCCGTGTGGTGGACGGAGCACGTGCTGCGTCACGGCGGCGCGCGACATCTGCGCTCTCCCGCCGCTAACATGTCGTGGACGCAGTTCCTCGAACTAGAACTAGTTCTCACTGTATCTGCTATTGCTTTAGGCCTTGCTATTATTCTATCTTTTATTCTTTACAATTTATGGAAATATTTTAGTCTAAGTCCGGAACAGAAGAAATTGAAAGAAACCTAATTTAAAATTAAATGTTAATAAATTCTTAATAAGTACCTAACTAAAGGTTAGATATTATTTGTTGTGCATGCTTTAGTTGAATAAATTAAGTTTAAAATATTCTGTGATAGTGAATTTTGGATAATAAAATAATGAAGAGTGTATTTTTTTTACTATTTTTTTTAATAACTTTTTTGTATATTTAGTTTAGTTAGAAAAAATATCTTGTCTTGATGTCATTGAACACACAGTTCACGTGCATCATGCATCCTTGATTCTGTAGAAATGACTTAAATACATTGATAACAATCGATAACAGTAATCATAAAAGATAATTCAGCACATCACTAATTTTATTACGGAAAATTCAAGGATCGTCCATCCATTATCAAACTTAATAATATGAAGCTGAAGAGTTTGTTTGTTTGAACTCACTCATCTCAGAAACAACTAGACCAATTTGAAAAAATGTTTTAGTGTTATATAGCCAATTTTTCGAGGAAGGCTATAGACTAATTTCTTAGCAATAAAATTTCCTGGGACGTGGGTGAATCCGCTGGCATAAGCTAGTCATTTGTGAACACGGCCAAAGATCGACTAAAACTTTAAGACGGAGCAACCACCATCATGATTGTTCACATAAATAATAAACAATAATGACGTCCGAGGTCGATTGTCAGCCACGGCGGCTGTTCTCATATAAGGAGATCAGGCAGCTGCGCAGGACATATTATAGTACACAAGCATTTTCGCAGACACAGCTGCACTCCCTATTCCCTCACTATTACAACCTGATGGAACGGCAATCCGACAACTAGACCAACGAGGCAGTTTTACACATATTGTTGTTTTATTATAGTCCATTTATTTTATCATGAGTTCCCTGACAGTTCATAACTGATAGTTATAGTGATGTAACCTAACGAAACTTAATCGAATATTTTTTAATATCGAATCGGTTGGCAAAGAAAATGAAATCGGAAATGCGAATTTTTATATGGCCGCTACTCTACATCGATTTTTTTACCGATTCAGTCTCTTGTGTCAATCTCTATTGACACAAGTCACATTCCATTTCATGCATTTGACATTTACGACATTTTATAAAATCATATTTTTTACCATCGATTATTTTGTTATTGGCCATTCTTATTTATTAAGTTAATTGAAAATATCAAGAAATATAGTTTACTGGGTAATTAACAAAGAGACAATACTTTACGAGTAAAATAACGTTGTTTTGTTGGTTTATTTGTTATCGCTCTTAAGCAGTATGCGTGTGATGGAAAATTTAGATCTGTCAGGGAACTCATGATAACGTAAAAATACTATTAAACGTTCATCATCATCATCAGCTTTTATCAACTGACTGCCGTCGGCAGCAGAAGGGAGAAAAGGTTAAATAAAGGTGAATACCATAGATTAGTATGCAAATGATTACGTCATATCATAAATAATGAGTAGCATTCATTATCTTCAAGTAACTTATCAGTGATAATATTGAAGCATATATTTACTGTAGTCATTGTGACGTCGCCGTCGATTAATTTAATTAAAAAACCAGACATCGGTAATTCTTCTTCTTATCGAGGGGCTGCAGGTTTAATCACCTGACAAGCCCTAGTGTCAGAGTTTTCTCAAATCCGCCTGACGGCCTTTGACGTGGAATTATAACTACGACTGCTACTGAGTAGGTAACAATCGAGGACGACGGCTTTACGTGCCCTCCCAGGCACGGGGGTGTAACACCGCCAACTTCCAAACTCCAGGCTGCTTTTGTGAAAGCTGCTAAAACCCACAAAGCGATTTCGGCCTGGCCCAGGAATCGAACCCGAGACCCGTGGTACGGCAGTCGCGCTATGCGACCACTAGACCAACGAGACAGTTCGGTATCGGCGGTATATTAATGGCTTTTATTAAGAACTATATAACTGATTTCCGCGATTACACCCACCCAAGAAAAACCTACAAAATGTACGCACTGAACGCACCATCCGGGTACGGGAAAAAAAAAGTTACATCCTGACTTGCCATTGAACTGGTATAGTCATTTAAAGATGAATCGGAGCAAACATGCAAATGGATTTTTTTATAGTATATTTAAACATATAGGAAGAGCTCGTGGCTAAGTCAAAGCCACGCGGATCGATCGATCATAAGGTTAAGTAACGCTTGGCGCGGTCGGTTCGTGGATGGGTGACCATCTTGTCATAACGAGTTCTTCCATGTTTAGGAAGGCACGAATAAACTGGTGGGTCCCGGCTGTCATTTGAACATCTTTGGCAGTCGTTACGGGTAGTCAGAAGCCAGAAAGTCTGAAACCAGTCTTACCAAGGGGTACCAGGTTGCCCGGGTAACTGACAGACAGACGCAGACAGGCAGTCGCTCCATGTAAAACACTGGTTCTCAGCTGCATCCGGTTAGACTGGAAGCCGACCCCAACATAGTTGGGAAAAGCTTAGGCAGATGATATATAAACATATTTTATATCTAAATGCACCTAATAAAAATTGGCAATTTTCTTCTTACAAGCAAACGCTCTCATTTTATTTATTTGATTAAATGATAGGACTTTCCCATATCGGTCAGTAAAATATGTAACGATGATGACTGAGTAATAAATATGTGATGTAATTCCTGATAAATGAGTACTATAAATATAACCAGTTTCATAAGTGCCGTGAAAAGAAAATGATAAAAAATTGCGTTTCATTATTTTATTATACCTACACACATCAAAAGTGTCTAGGGATCAAGCATTTTTATGCGGATTTCTTGAGATTGAGATGTGGCTTTGTAATAAAGAACAATGGCAAGATCCCATACAACAGTTTACCTGAGATCGATTTGAAGCGTCAACGTACGAAAAAATGTTCAAATCATGGGGTTTCTATTACTTAAACATAATCATCGAGAATTTTCATTTGAGGAGGCTACAAAAAAATATAATTAATATTTTTAGCTTATGAGGTTATGTCACTATAAAACAATAGATCACAGCAGATCGTCCATAAGAAAGCAAAAGTCGTCGTAAAAGGCAGCGAATCAAGTCCAGGTGTATAATGCGTGGGTCAAAACTAAAGATAATTCACGAAAAACCTATAAAAACAACAAGTGCAATATTGCTTGAGCAAAGCAAGCTTTGCAAACTCTTTGCAAAGCAAGCTTTGCAAACTCGTTTTTTACGACTTTGACAGTTTGACATCTGTGCTATCACTTAGTGTTGCCATTACATTTTCTTTTAATTACTACTAATGAGACAATGAATACCAAAATAAATAAATTAAATCGCGAATGATTTCACTCAAAAACAAAACTTAACCAATACTATTCCAATATAAGCAATAGTTATATTTATAACATTACAATGATTTGATTCTAGATATGAACGATTTTAATAACTAATATTATAGTTATATTTTTTTAAATGGTAACTCTTGCAAACACCGACCAAAACTACACCGGAAATAAATACATTACACAATCAGTAACTTATTTTTCAATATGAATACTGAGGCTTTTACACTTGAAACTAAAACCGTATAAAAACAATATAAATTACATTATTATGTTTATCGTAAGTCTCGTTTATAGACGCTTCTAAAACAATCCAGGTATAATCTCGCCATTGTTCTTT
>NWSH02000296.1:7598945-7624069 GCA_002382865.2 Heliothis virescens | reverse complement strand
GACTGATTTTGCTAGTCAATAGTAGTTTTGACTGGTTAAGAGTTTTGACTGCAACATATATACGCATATACTATTTAGAAATGACGGACCGGACATAGCCGGCGAAGGCTATAGCCGTAGCGTGAAATATATTTATTTTACAACATATTTTTTAAATTTTTAAATATAATTATAAAAAAAAAGAATATCAATACATTTAAAAATATAAAAAATAGGTAGCCACCGATATCGGGCACAGGGTCCAAGGTACCGGTGGTTAAGGTCCCAGAGACAGAAACCTCCTCACAATACGCGCCGTATCAAGGAGTACCGCCTTCTGAATCAGTCCCTTGACCCAGCCGCCTAAAGAGAACCTCATGAGATGTTGGTTGATTACCTATGTGTAATGAGTAGCATTATCTTCAAGTAAGTTCTCATTGATACTATTAAAGCACGCATTAGTTAATAACATTGATTTACTGTAGTCATTGTGACCTCAATTAATATAATTAAAAACAGGCATCAGTCATAATTAATGATTTTATTTAATGAGAACTATATAACTGATTTCCGCGTTTCCGCCCACCCAAGAACAATCTACGAAATGTTTGCACGAAACGCACTTTGATGAACGAATTTTGTTTAATGTATGTAAACGTATATCCAAACACGCTTAGTAAAAAGTGGCTTTCTTATTACAAACACACAGTCCGATTTTATTTATTTGAATAAATGATGGGATTTCCAGATATAGGTCAGTCTAGTAAAATATATAACGATTATAACTGAGTAATAAATATGTGATTTAATTCCTGATAAATATCATTATAACCAGTTATGTTCATACGTTTTGTGACAAGAAACTGATAATTTTTATTTTTTTTATTTTAATGAAAACTGAGATACCACAAAAAACTTCAATGTGCATACTACATACTATAATTCAATGCTAATGTAACGTTAATAAATGTTTATAAAAGGTTAGAAAATGTCCAAGCCGATTTTCGGCCATGGCGGCTGTTCTCATATAAGGAGATCAGCCAGCTGCGCAGGATATATTATAGTGCACAAACATTTGCGCAGACACAGGTAACAAGTACTCAATGACCAACAAAACTATAAAACAGCTCCGAATGAATAATATGTAGGCAATTCTTTGAGTACAAAAAACAAGGAAAATTGCCGGTCATATTATCATTCAAGTGATAGAATAATGATTATTTTGTCTATGTCATCATGTAGATGTCATTACTGGCATAAATGTTATGTATGTACGATAACGTACTACGGCACTATCTTTGTGTGATAAAAGACGACCTAACAAATCTATTTTAATACTAAGTATATAAGCAAACGTGTCTACTACATTCGCCATAGTCATCTTAAACACTCGCAATATGAAGCTGGTTGCTTTATTTATTTTCGTTATCTCAATAACCTATAATGACGCGGCAAGAATTCTAGCCGTGTTACCAGTTCCTTCAATCAGTCATCAAGTAGTATTTCGTCCTCTTATTCACGAACTTGCCAGGCGAGGACATGAAGTTACAATCATCACGCCAGACCCCGCCTTTCCGAATGGAGGAGGACCTGCAACTCTCAAGGAAATTGACGTCCATTTCACCTATGAAGAATGGAAGAAGTTTTATAAATTAACGTCAGTGGGTGATAGCGACCAGGTCAAACAAATGGAAGGGGTACTCAAAATAATAATTCACATATTTGAAGTCCAAATGAAGGTTGATGAAGTGCAGGAAGTTTTGAAAGAAAAGTTCGATTTGGTGTTTATAGAAGCTTTGGTGCGACCAGCATTGACGCTTACACATGTTTTCAAAGTGCCTATTATTCAAATGGCGTCATTAGGTCCTGTGAATTTCAATACAGCTACTATTGGATCGGCTTGGCATCCTTTTTTGTATCCAATGATTTTAGGTCAGAAGATGAATAATCTTACCATGTGGGAGAAAGTACAAGAGCTATGGACCTTTTATCAAATTGAAAAGGTTTATGAAAAACTTGAAGTAGATGAACGTAAAATGGCTGTACGATTGTTTGGACCAAATGTACCAACGCTCAAGGAATTAAAAGACAATGTTGATATGTTGTTTTTAAATATTCACCCTCTATGGGATAGCAATAGACCAGTTCCTCCTAGTGTTGTCTACATGGGTGGAGTGCATCAACAACCTGAGAAGGAATTGCCAAAAGTAAGTCTTAGCAATGCAATATAATCGTTAGCAATAAGCATTATGATATAAAATACGCTAAACATTTCTAAGGTACATTTGCTTTGTGCAGAAAATTGCCACCAACGCTTTATGTGGAAATAAGCATTTACTTTAATCTAACAAATCTGATTCCAGGATCTCAAAACATACTTAGACTCCTCAAAAAATGGTGTGATATACATCAGCTTCGGTACAAATGTACAACCTTCGCTGTTACCTCCAGAGAAGGTACAAATACTGGTCAAAGTATTCTCTGAGCTACCTTACGACGTGCTGTGGAAGTGGGACAAAGATGAGCTCCCCGGACGTACTAGCAACATAAAGATAGCCAAGTGGCTGCCGCAGTCAGATCTATTAAGTAAGTGAAACTGTTAATTCTTCTTTGATTATTCTAAGTTTACAATCTACAATTAAAGTAGATGCTATAATATATTCATTATAATTTTCAGGACATCCAAAGATTAAAGTATACGTAATGCAAGGAGGTTTGCAATCAACAGATGAAGCTATCACAGCAGGAGTACCTCTGATTGGATTCCCTATGTTAGGAGATCAATGGTTCAATGTAGAGAAATATGAACTTCATAAAATTGGGCTTAGACTTGATTTAGATACAGTGACTGAAGAAAAATTTAGGAATGCACTCAACAAGGTCATTGGAGATGAAAGGTGAGGCACAGTAATATTATTATTTATGACATTGTGTGAAACTAAAATAAAATATTTCAAGACAATATATGTACGTCTGATTTAGAGGAAATGCAATTTGTTTGTCATTTTATTTGGTTTTATTTTTGCGTATGACTTTGCAAGTTTTTTTTAATACTTACGGCATATTTAAGTCTTGGTTATTGCCGTACAGGAAGCAAGTAAAAAATTTTTGCTTTTTCCAGTTATCGTGAAAACATTGTGAAACTTGGCAAAATACTGAAGGATGAGCCTATGACAGCGTTGGAGCGTGCCGTGTGGTGGACGGAGCACGTGCTGCGTCACGGCGGCGCGCGACATCTGCGCTCTCCCGCCGCCAACATGTCGTGGTCGCAGTTCCTGGAACTAGAACTAGTTTTCACTGTCATAAGTGTTGTGCTGGCTTTTCTTGTACTATTTTTACTTCTAGTTTATAAGTTCTATAAATATTTTAGCTTACATTCAAAACAGAGAAAGCTTAAAGATAATTAGATTTCTAGAGCATTTTAATTTGAGAGAAGAATAAGTACCTACGTAAATAAATTATGTGAAAGAATGTATGAATGTTACACGCGCCTCTAATAATTACACGATTTCACGCGCGGGGCACCCCTGTGCCCCAAAGTAATTGATAGATTTCTAATTATTAGGGTAAGAAATAAAAATATATATTTTGTATACATAATCAGTGTTTATTGATATCTATGATAAAAATAAAAAATTGGGCCTTCTTAACAAAAATAAATAAAATAAAAACCTTTTTTTCTGCATCCTAAAAAACTTAATAAAATCAACATAGGATCTTAAATTCGATATCTTTGTCATCAATACGTGACCTTTCGAGATCGTTTACACTTTGGTCATAACACTGGATAGATACACTATATTTATGGTCATTGCAAACAGGCTTGTTACATCTGTAACATGCTGATCTGATCGATCGATCTTCGGCCCTTCCGCAGTCATGGCATCTGGTCTGGTCCCTGGTACCTGGTCCTCCTTATCATTTTCCTCTCCCGACTTTGGTTCATCTTTGCAATGGTCCTCCTCATCCTCACTATTGAACTGGTTTTCTAAACTACCTCGTCAGATTTCTGGAACCAGTCAATTATCTGATACTCTTCGTCCATTTTGATCTATAAGTACCTGAAATGAGCAGAATACTAATGTTATCACACCAGTAACATAAGGAAATAATGTTTATGTTCATTTATTAACAATATTATTACAATAAATTACATTATTATTGGAGAAAATAACTAAATCTGCTTACCTCCGTCGTTCTTCAAATAGTTACGCAATTCCCGCACGGGGCACAGGTGTGCCCCAGAAGCACTAAACTGAGTATATAAAGCATGTCTGTGCACCAATGCAGCTGCCACGACACTTACGTACGCTCAAGGACACTAGCAGCAGCTATTGAAGACGGCGAGATTCCAAGTCAATTTTTTAAGTAGTAATAGGCAAAAATATATGACTGGGGCACGCCTGTGCCCCGCGCGTTGATCGGAGTGTTAAATAGTATTCTAAGTGATGAGTCAAGTAGAATATTTAATTAAATTTTGAATAGATTATCATTTTTATTCATGGTGACGTTTATCAATTTACCTACTTCTTTTTTGCAGAGTCGGTTAAAAATACATGATTTATAATAAATATAAGTGACACAAAATAATATTAAGGATTGTAAAGATTCAAAATAGGTATTTTACCCGACTACGGCGAAGCGAAAAAGAGGGTTATGATTTAGGTTTTGGGAGAAGGAATTTATTTATCAAGCCACTGATGGTTTTTTTTTATAAAATCTTTGGGTGGTAAATCTTGTTACTATAGTGGTTGTAAGAATGACAGTAGCGTACGCGGTCATAGGTTCAATTTACCACAGTCCATATTTTCTTCCACGTATAATTTTATAACTCATTTTCGACCAAACCCTTACATCTATACTAGCTGAAGAGTTTGAACGCGCTAATCTCAGGAACTGCTGGTCCGATTTGAAAAACTCTTTCAGTGTTAGGTAGCCCATTTATGGTGGAAGGCTATAGGCTACTTTTTATCTGGGTGCGTTGAGTAGTTCCCACGGGACGCGGGTGAAACCGCTGGTAGAAGCTAGTTATTTCATATTTCCGGTATCGATACCTGCTGTATCTAAGAAGATTAGCTAGAAGCCAACCGGCAAATTTCATATCATTATATAAAAGATAACGTCACATTACAAAAGTAATTGGTAACTAATACGAGCTTCAAGTTTCATGCGTTAAATAAACAGATTAATCCGTAATAACTAATGAGCTACTCATTGTTATATAACATCTTATTAGCATTTTGACAACTTCCTCAATACATGTTGCTAAGCCGATCTGAACTTTGATTCATTAAAAAAAATAATTCCTAAACTAGTTAAATTCACAAATTATTTTTTTCTTCTTGTTATCTATACTTATCTATCTTCTATACTTGTAATAAATCTGTAGAGAGGTCAATTCTGAACATGAAATATATTTCGAAAATAACTATCAGGGGGTGATTAGGGATCGATACTGATGCCAAAAATGCAATCAGTAAAATTTTTGTCTGTCTGTCTGTATAACCGCTATAGAAACAAAAACTACTGGACGGATTTTAACGAAACTTGGTACAATTATTACTCATACTCCTGAGCAGGTTATAGTATACTTTTCATCACGCTACAATCAATAAGGGCCGAGCAGTGAAGGGAAATGTTGGGAAAACGGGAGAAGTTGATTGATTGTTGAAAAATGGAGTCATTTTTTAAGCTTCCGTGGCATGTACCACCTTAATGGTTAAAGCTACACAGAAATATGACGGAAATGTTCTCCTTAAAATTATATAAAAAATATCCTACGACACTATATATCTCACAATAATACGTGTGTTATTGTGAGTCAACCATACCATACCATAACTCCCGATAGCTTAGCAGTTCGAAGCTTTTTGATTTTATTTGCCTACTTTTACGTTTATAACACTCAGTCATCCCTGATTACAAAACCGGCCAAGTGTCTCGAATCATCTCGCGCATCCCGTTGTTTCCCCGAGGTATTAGAATTCGACATCAGACGTTTCAGAGATTTGATTATGACGACCCGTTGTCGCTGGTATAAGCGACATGATACGCGAAAGAAGTCGCTGGCAGAAGCTAGTAATATTATAAAACTGAAGAGTTTGTTTGTTTGTTTGAACGCGCTAATCTCAGGAACTACTGGTCCGATTTGAAAAATTATTATTTCAGTGTTAGATAGCCCATTTATCGCGGAAGGCTATAGGCTACTTTTTATCCGGGTGAGTGTAGTAGTTCCCACGGGAAAGCGGGTGAAACCGCTGGTGGAAGCTAGCACATTATAATGCAATAGCAAAATGCTTGACAAACAGATTTTGTATTATAATCCAACATTTTCTTTTAAGTAGCTTCTTGAATTGTTTCCACTTCTAATAATTAATCGTCACGGAAATATTGGTAAGAGTAGTTCGCTTTTAACAAGCCATTCATATCCAATTTCACCAACATCATGAACGTCTGTTCTTATTAAAACAATTGTTTACTTTGAAGATTGAACGACAAAACTAACTAAAAAAACAAAATAGTTGATTAAGAAAACTGATGTTTATGTTGTCAGTGAACTTGGCCTAAGTCGCTCACCGTTGAATCTATTAGTAGCATATAAACGTACGAGCTCATTCTATTTCCGACACTATCTTGAACACTTGCCATGATATCGGTCGGTTTATTTATATTAATATTATCAGTTAACAACAACCATGCTGCTAGAATACTGGCAGTGTTTCCAGTACCGTCTATCAGTCATCAAGTAGTGTTCCGACCTCTCACTCAAGAACTTGCTAAGTGAGGTCATGAAGTCACGGTCATCACACCAGATCCTGTCTTCACAAATGGAGGAGCACCAGCTAATCTTACGGAAATTGACGTCCACTTTACATATGAAGATTGGAGAAAATTTTATGAAACTACTTCAGGGGATAGTAACCATCTGATAGAACAAATGAGAATAGTATTCATTTTGATAACTCGGATCTTTGAAGTTCAGATGAGGGTGGATAAAGTGCAAAAAATATTAAAAGAACAGAAGTTTGATCTGCTCCTTCTAGAAGCTTGTGCAAAATCTACGTTGGTACTAACTCACGTTTTCAAAGTGCCTGTGATACTAGTGTCATCGTTTGGTCCTCTTTATTATAATTCTGCAACAATTGGGTCAGCATGGCAGCCTTTGCTGTATCCAATAAATTTTAGCCAAAGAATAAATAACCTGACAAAGTGGGAGAAATTAACAGAGTTATGGAGGTTATACAGATTAGACAATATGGTGCAAAAAATGGAGCATGAAGAAAATGAAATGGGAAAACGATTGTTTGGGCCAAATGTACCGCCGATAAACGAATTGAAGAATAACGTTGATATGATGTTTCTGAACATACATCCTCTGTGGGATACTAATCGTCCAGTTCCTCCTAGTGTCATATGTATGGGTGGATTGCATCAGAAACCTCAAAAAGAATTGCCTAAAGTAAGTTGTGAATTTTAATTAATACGGTGAAGTCGTTTGCTAGCTCTTTATCTCGTAGTGGGCCAGTGACTTGTAAACATCTATACATATAATAAAATGATAGGAAAGTCAAAACTGTACATTGAATATTTTTTTAAAAGAATACTTGGGGTGTTATTTACAATCGATACTGAACCCAAAAATATAGTTTTTAGAATTTTTGTCTGTTTGTCTGTATGTTTGGTCTCACTGAACTCAAAAAGTACTGCCGGATTTCAACCAAATTTTGCATGAATATTAACTGGAGGTCGGTTCAACACATAGGCATACTATATTATCACGCTATAACCTGCGGGGGATGAGCAATGAACAATTATTTCTGTTAACCTTTCTTCTACAACCGCGTGTGAAATAACAGCACACATCTAAATGTTGCGTATTAGTTGATCAAGCTATCTTCTATCATTAACAAAAAAATCACGCCTTTTCTATAAGTAACTTGGGCAGAAAATAAAATTTTAAAATGACGGGTTCAGCCAAGGTTAAGGTGGCTCCATCTGTGATCTATAAAATACAACAAAATTGAAAATACTGGCGGGATTGGTAAAATTACCTTCCATACAAATTCAAAAATGGAGTTGCGTATTTTCTACAGTTAATCATATTGCTGTGTTACAGGGTGTAATTTTTCGATAGGTATGTTAAAATTGTTTATCAATTGCCGGGCCACGTGTGTAACAGAAAGTAGTAAATAGTATTTGGTCAAATTTGAAACGGCTCCATCTAAATGCCTTTTCGAATAATAATGTCAAAGTAGAGAATATTAGCGGCATAAGTAATTACTATATTTAATTATAGATGGAGTTGTTAATTTTTTTTTCATAATTATAAATCGGATTTTTGTTTGTTGTAAAAGATGTAATGTTGATGATCCTAGAATAGCAACATCGATTTCTCGCAAGCGCTTCTGATCGTGAGGCAAGGTTGGCTCCTACTCATCATCACCTGCTTAGTTGCTTAGCCTTTTCCCAACTTTGGTGGGTTCGGCTACCAGTCTAATCGGATGCAGCTGAGAACCAGTGTTTTACATGGAGCGACTGCCTGTCTNGTAATGTTGATGATCCTAGAATAGCAACATCGATTTCTCGCAAGCGCTTCTGATCGTGAGGCAAGGTTGGCTCCTACTCATCTCTCTCCTACTCATCACTCATCATTCAGACGCCTCGCGGCGTCGCGCGACGCATCTTAAAATCAAAGCAAATCGCGAGATGCAGCACCGATCTTGCACGCCGCGCGTCACCGCTGCGTCAAGATGCGTCGCGCTGCGCCGCGCCACAGTTTAAATATAGAACAGTTGTGAAGCTTCCTACTAACGTTCGTAACGTCACTCTCACACACGCACGCGCATAGACGCGACAGCACCGCGACAGTCAGTACTAAGCACTGGTAAATGCTCGTCAATGCGCGTGCGTGTGTGACGTTACGAGCGTAAGGGTCAATTCACACCGAGACGCGACGCGATGCGACGCGGCTTTGATGTAGCGCGACGCCGCACGGCGCCGCGCGACGCCTCGCGGCGTCGCGAAACGTATCTTAAAAACAAAGCAAATCGCGAGATGCAGCACCGATCTTGCACGCCGCGCGTCACCGCTGCGTCAAGATGCGTCGCGCTGCGCCGCGCTGCGCCGCGCGGCGCCGCGCGGTGTCGCGCGGCGTCTCGAGGTGCAGCGCAACGTATCTGAATTCTCACAATTAAATGTGTATCGTTTCGTGTAGTGAATAAAGTATATTTTGAGTCGCTCTATGTAAAATCTGCGTGCAGCGTCCCGTTGACCCTTAAGGTCAATTCACACCGAGACGCGACGCGACGTGACGCGACGCGGCTTTGATGTAGCGCTGTGCAGCGCGCAGCCACGCGACGCCTCGCGGCGTCGCGAGACGCATCCTAAATTCGTACCATCAACGACGCAGCGAGACGCCGCGGGTCACCGCTGCGACAAGATGCGTCACGCTGCGCCGCGCATCTTGTCGCAGCGGTGACGCGCGGCGCAGCGCAACGTATCTGAATTCACACAATTAAATGTGTATTGTTTCGTGTAGTGAATAAAGTATATTTTGAGTCGCTCTATGTAAAATCTGCGCGCAGCGTCGCGTCTCGGTGTGAGTTGACCCTTATAGTTTGAGAAACTGACCCAGACTCAAAGTGTACACTGGACGGTGTGGTGGGCTTTTGCGATTTAATCATGCGTTTGTAAAATTATTTGTCTTTGAAAATGCACAACTTACGCGTCGCATTTTCAAATTCTGAAGACCATTTCAGAGAGCCACAGTCAGACATGAACCTATCTGGATAACAAATCTTTCCAGGTAACTACGCTTAATATCATTCTGTTAGAAGAACAGAATAATGAAATCACACGTTTTTTTTTGCAAAATGTGCTAATATTTTTGCGAACATAATATTCTCAGTGCCTTAGGACCAGTCCAACCTCTATAAGTATATTACCATCGCTGCCAGAANGGTCACCGCTGCGTCAAGATGCGTCACGCTGCGCCGCGCATCTTGTCGCAGCGGTGACGCGCGGCGCAGCGCAACGTATCTGAATTCACACAATTAAATGTGTATTGTTTCGTGTAGTGAATAAAGTATATTTTGAGTCGCTCTATGTAAAATCTGCGTGCAGCGTCGCGTCTCGGTGTGAGTTGACCCTTATAGTTTGAGAAACTGACCCAGACTCAAAGTGTACACTGGACGGTGTGGTGGGCTTTTGCGATTTAATCATGCGTTTGTAAAATTATTTGTCTTTGAAAATGCACAACTTACGCGTCGCATTTTCAAATTCTGAAGACCATTTCAGAGAGCCACAGTCAGACATGAACCTATCTGGATAACAAATCTTTCCAGGTAACTACGCTTAATATCATTCTGTTAGAAGAACAGAATAATGAAATCACACGTTTTTTTTTGCAAAATGTGCTAATATTTTTGCGAACATAATATTCTCAGTGCCTTAGGACCAGTCCAACCTCTATAAGTATATTACCATCGCTGCCAGAAGACCGTATTTTCTTATGTTTTGTCCAGGAGAGTATAAGTAGAGCTGCCATTTTGCCCACTAGATGCTTAAAGTTACAGTCAAAAAATATCTATCATGCTATTGATGAGTGTCTGGTAGACTGAGCACCATCATCAAGTCAAATTGACGCCTTTTTTTTATCGATGGGAAATCATCAGTATGACCCCTCCCGCTGACTAAAACCCACCGTGTTCCTTCGGGAGCCCTTTGTGTGTCAGGGCCGCGGTAACTCTTTCGAACAACCCGCAGCTCAAATTGACGCCTGAAAACTAGATCCATGCCATGTAACGTGTTGAATTTTCGCAAGAATTTAGGAGCTTGGTAATCATCCCCTTTGTCTTCACTAGACATTACGGAGTACATGCACAAATTAATGAAAATTAAACCATGATTTTTTTTGTTACTTGCGATAGTTTGGTCGCGTGGATCGCATCATGTCTTTACTAGCTCTTAGTGGTCGAACTGCTCATTCAATTCTTTAGTTTTACCGGAGGACTTACGCAACAAGATTGTTTAAGTCAGTAATATTTAGTGAATCGTGCAGGCAATTGGCGGCAGCGACCTCTTGCAACCGGTCCTGGTTCAAGTCATGGTCCGGAGCGAGAGAGAGTGGGACTCCGTCGCCTCCTTCTGTAAAGCACCCATGCTACAGAAACATCCCAGCCGCTACGGTGGGCCTGAAAGATACCACGTGCGCTGGGTATTGAGAGACTACTCCTGATCACCGTAGGCGTGGTTGTTTGGGCGGTTAGGTTAATGTCTGATTCGTAAAATTTGACAAATTCGTACCAAACGTAAAAACATTTTCATATTCATGTCAAAATTGATTCAATGAACATAATATAGATTAGAGTATTAAAAGCTATACTTGTTTTGAAGTCAATATTGGACATTGTGTTTTTTTTTTTAAATGGCTACGATGGCAAAATCTTTCCTTTTCCTATTTTTATTTTGCGGCGGCGTCTGTATGATGTTAGCCAAAGCTCATCAATGAGCTTTTGAATACGTTTTCTATTGCTCATTAAAGAATTCCATCGGCGGTGCATCCCTGGACAAATCCATATTTGAATCGCTATAATAGTACACTATTTTCTCGGGATTTTATTGTTATTCTTCACCTTTAATCGGTCATTGCCATTCGCAAATCGCAACAGTGTATATCTATACGAACACTTTCGAAATAGCGTACCATTCAAACAGTTTTTCGAAATACCGTGTTCGGGATAGCGTCAGTCGATATACCGGTTTTCGACATAATGTGCTTTCGAGATAGCGTATCACTCATATTTTTTTCGATAAAGCGTGCGTTGCTATAACATCATTCGACTATCCGTATCACTCCTGATAGACGTATATGACAATCATAAATAGTCAAAACAATAAAAGTCAGATTTATATCAACTATTATCACAACCAAATGACGAGTTTTATTTTATCTATCCATTTATTAATTAAAATTTATTTATTTATTTATTATCTCACCAAACATATCATTACAGGCTTACGCCCAATGCGATAATGTGGCACCCATTCGGCACGGCCAGCAGCCGGTCATACTGTATTTTATAAACAAAATATTTCACACGATTACCTAATATCAAATACTTTCTCGTTAACAATAAATAGCTATAGTAATTTCTTTATCATTTGAAAAGTACCTACTCATCGAAAATTAAAGTACTTTACGTTTTCTTTTGTTTAGGACTAACAACGACACTCTTAAATATTTTGTGTGCTAGAATTGACAATAATAAGACTATGCCTAGCAAAACAGCAGTTACGGTGAGAACCAGTTCTAGTTCTAAATATTCTGTCCACGACATGTTTGCGGCGGGAGAGCGCAGATGACGCGCGCCGCCGTGACGCAGCACGTGCTCCGTCCACCACAAGGCACGCTCCAGCGGTGGTTGTGGCTGATCGGACAACAATTGGCCGAGTTTGATAATGTTTTCACGATACCTGAAAATTAATGAAAAACGTATATGATGCAGTCAGAACTCTTAACTAGTCAAAAGTACTATTGACTAGCAAAATCAATTAAAAGTACTTTTGACTAAAGAGGTTGGTTAAAACTGATTTCGACTGAAAATTATTGGTCATTAGTAGTTTTGACTGCAATTTTGCAGTTAAAAGTTATTTTGACTGACGCTCTTGGTCAAAAGTAGTTTTAACTGAAATAAAGCATCAGTCAAAAGTGCTATTAACTCGTTAGTGATAGTGATAACCTAAATTAAAATGTTCGAAGTATTATGTTGAATAATGAGTATTATTCCGAATGTTTATTTATTGCTATAAAATAAATGTCCTTAAACATCGTTAAAAGTCAGGTTTTAATGGCAGAAACGAATCGCTGTAAATCCGACCCCACGTAGTCTTATCTGTCCTACCCCTAGAGTGTAATTCAAAATCGCGTAGGCGCGGAGGGGCGAGGCGGGCCGCGAGTTGAGGAGCAGGTGGTTGTANGTCACAAATATGCCTTTTCTTTCTATTACACGGTACTTTATTGCTTTATCTCTTTTCATCTCGATTCTCAATATATTTGTTCATTATTTAAAAATGGCAACACAGTTGGATTTTTCTCTTGGTCAAAAGTAGTTTTAACCAACGCCATTGGGCAAAAGTACTTTTGACTGTTATTTTAGTCAAAAGTATTATTGACTAAAGCTTACGGTCAAAAGTAGTTCTGACTGATTTTGCTAGTCAATAGTAAAGTAGTCAATAGTTTTGACTGCAACATATATATTCTGTCCTAATAAAGTTAAAGCTTCTCATACTTGTCTGCACAATATTTTGGAAAATTATGTTTTACATCAGTCTCGGAGAAACTCCGTCTGTCTCCAGTTTCTACTGCAACCTTTATCGCCAGTTAGCGGATTGCTGTTTTTTTACCCTAGAAATACATTTTCTATTCAAAATAAAACTGGTTTACCTACCTTTTATCTCCGATAACGTCTTCGATGGCTTTCTTAAGTCTCTCCTCGGTCAGCGTTTCTAAATCAAGTCTGACTCCAATCTTATGATGTTCATATTTTTCTACATTGTACCATTGGTCACCAACTATCGGAACACCAATCAGAGGCACTCCTGCGGTTATAGCTTCGTCAGTTGATTGGAGTCCTCCTTGTGTTATGAACACCTTGATATTTGGATGTCCTGAAAATGCATAATAATTAAAATTATTGGTAATATTTCACGAATCCACTTCCCTCGATGTCACCAAGTGACGTAAATGTCATAAGGTGACTAAAGTCACCCAAATGAACAATACGAGAATATCATCCGCGCGGCGTCACAAATATGCCTTTTCTTTCTATTACACGGTACTTTATTGCTTTATCTCTTTTCATCTCGATTCTCAATATATTTGTTCATTATTTAAAAATGGCAACACAGTTGGATTTTTCTCTTGGTCAAAAGTAGTTTTAACCAACGCCATTGGGCAAAAGTACTTTTGACTGTTATTTTAGTCAAAAGTATTATTGACTAAAGCTTACGGTCAAAAGTAGTTCTGACTGATTTTGCTAGTCAATAGTAAAGTAGTCAATAGTTTTGACTGCAACATATATATTCTGTCCTAATAAAGTTAAAGCTTCTCATACTTGTCTGCACAATATTTTGGAAAATTATGTTTTACATCAGTCTCGGAGAAACTCCGTCTGTCTCCAGTTTCTACTGCAACCTTTATCGCCAGTTAGCGGATTGCTGTTTTTTTACCCTAGAAATACATTTTCTATTCAAAATAAAACTGGTTTACCTACCTTTTATCTCCGATAACGTCTTCGATGGCTTTCTTAAGTCTCTCCTCGGTCAGCGTTTCTAAATCAAGTCTGACTCCAATCTTATGATGTTCATATTTTTCTACATTGTACCATTGGTCACCAACTATCGGAACACCAATCAGAGGCACTCCTGCGGTTATAGCTTCGTCAGTTGATTGGAGTCCTCCTTGTGTTATGAACACCTTGATATTTGGATGTCCTGAAAATGCATAATAATTAAAATTATTGGTAATATTTCACGAATCCACTTCCCTCGATGTCACCAAGTGACGTAAATGTCATAAGGTGACTAAAGTCACCCAAATGAACAATACGAGAATATCATCCGCGCGGCGTCACAAATATGCCTTTTCTTTCTATTACACGGTACTTTATTGCTTTATCTCTTTTCATCTCGATTCTCAATATATTTGTTCATTATTTAAAAATGGCAACACAGTTGGATTTTTCTCTTGGTCAAAAGTAGTTTTAACCAACGCCATTGGGCAAAAGTACTTTTGACTGTTATTTTAGTCAAAAGTATTATTGACTAAAGCTTACGGTCAAAAGTAGTTCTGACTGATTTTGCTAGTCAATAGTAAAGTAGTCAATAGTTTTGACTGCAACATATATATTCTGTCCTAATAAAGTTAAAGCTTCTCATACTTGTCTGCACAATATTTTGGAAAATTATGTTTTACATCAGTCTCGGAGAAACTCCGTCTGTCTCCAGTTTCTACTGCAACCTTTATCGCCAGTTAGCGGATTGCTGTTTTTTTACCCTAGAAATACATTTTCTATTCAAAATAAAACTGGTTTACCTACCTTTTATCTCCGATAACGTCTTCGATGGCTTTCTTAAGTCTCTCCTCGGTCAGCGTTTCTAAATCAAGTCTGACTCCAATCTTATGATGTTCATATTTTTCTACATTGTACCATTGGTCACCAACTATCGGAACACCAATCAGAGGCACTCCTGCGGTTATAGCTTCGTCAGTTGATTGGAGTCCTCCTTGTGTTATGAACACCTTGATATTTGGATGTCCTGAAAATGCATAATAATTAAAATTATTGGTAATATTTCACGAATCCACTTCCCTCGATGTCACCAAGTGACGTAAATGTCATAAGGTGACTAAAGTCACCCAAATGAACAATACGAGAATATCATCCGCGCGGCGTCACAAATATGCCTTTTCTTTCTATTACACGGTACTTTATTGCTTTATCTCTTTTCATCTCGATTCTCAATATATTTGTTCATTATTTAAAAATGGCAACACAGTTGGATTTTTCTCTTGGTCAAAAGTAGTTTTAACCAACGCCATTGGGCAAAAGTACTTTTGACTGTTATTTTAGTCAAAAGTATTATTGACTAAAGCTTACGGTCAAAAGTAGTTCTGACTGATTTTGCTAGTCAATAGTAAAGTAGTCAATAGTTTTGACTGCAACATATATATTCTGTCCTAATAAAGTTAAAGCTTCTCATACTTGTCTGCACAATATTTTGGAAAATTATGTTTTACATCAGTCTCGGAGAAACTCCGTCTGTCTCCAGTTTCTACTGCAACCTTTATCGCCAGTTAGCGGATTGCTGTTTTTTTACCCTAGAAATACATTTTCTATTCAAAATAAAACTGGTTTACCTACCTTTTATCTCCGATAACGTCTTCGATGGCTTTCTTAAGTCTCTCCTCGGTCAGCGTTTCTAAATCAAGTCTGACTCCAATCTTATGATGTTCATATTTTTCTACATTGTACCATTGGTCACCAACTATCGGAACACCAATCAGAGGCACTCCTGCGGTTATAGCTTCGTCAGTTGATTGGAGTCCTCCTTGTGTTATGAACACCTTGATATTTGGATGTCCTGAAAATGCATAATAATTAAAATTATTGGTAATATTTCACGAATCCACTTCCCTCGATGTCACCAAGTGACGTAAATGTCATAAGGTGACTAAAGTCACCCAAATGAACAATACGAGAATATCATCCGCGCGGCGTCACAAATATGCCTTTTCTTTCTATTACACGGTACTTTATTGCTTTATCTCTTTTCATCTCGATTCTCAATATATTTGTTCATTATTTAAAAATGGCAACACAGTTGGATTTTTCTCTTGGTCAAAAGTAGTTTTAACCAACGCCATTGGGCAAAAGTACTTTTGACTGTTATTTTAGTCAAAAGTATTATTGACTAAAGCTTACGGTCAAAAGTAGTTCTGACTGATTTTGCTAGTCAATAGTAAAGTAGTCAATAGTTTTGACTGCAACATATATATTCTGTCCTAATAAAGTTAAAGCTTCTCATACTTGTCTGCACAATATTTTGGAAAATTATGTTTTACATCAGTCTCGGAGAAACTCCGTCTGTCTCCAGTTTCTACTGCAACCTTTATCGCCAGTTAGCGGATTGCTGTTTTTTTACCCTAGAAATACATTTTCTATTCAAAATAAAACTGGTTTACCTACCTTTTATCTCCGATAACGTCTTCGATGGCTTTCTTAAGTCTCTCCTCGGTCAGCGTTTCTAAATCAAGTCTGACTCCAATCTTATGATGTTCATATTTTTCTACATTGTACCATTGGTCACCAACTATCGGAACACCAATCAGAGGCACTCCTGCGGTTATAGCTTCGTCAGTTGATTGGAGTCCTCCTTGTGTTATGAACACCTTGATATTTGGATGTCCTGAAAATGCATAATAATTAAAATTATTGGTAATATTTCACGAATCCACTTCCCTCGATGTCACCAAGTGACGTAAATGTCATAAGGTGACTAAAGTCACCCAAATGAACAATACGAGAATATCATCCGCGCGGCGTCACAAATATGCCTTTTCTTTCTATTACACGGTACTTTATTGCTTTATCTCTTTTCATCTCGATTCTCAATATATTTGTTCATTATTTAAAAATGGCAACACAGTTGGATTTTTTAATTTGATTTTTTTTAATAAATGTCAAACTTAGCAAAAATCGCGCTGTGTGGGATTTTTGCCGGCGAATTATATCTTTTATTTTCGTATTATACTAAGTGTAATTATTTGTGTTAAAAAAATAAGAAGTATGCAGTTTAAACTACGTTTTTAAATTGAGATTTAACCTGGGGGTAAATAAAAAAAAAATAAGAAAAATATGAAGGGTATTTTAAGTCTGTGAGAACACTTTCAGTCCGTATCATATTTTTCAGTGGTAGATAAACCTTTTTTTTGATCAGGGGGAAAATCCTCATAGACTAACCTCCACCTGGGGTCGGTGAAGGGGTGTGCCGGACTCTTACCGGCTAAAAACCCATCTGGTGTTGCCTCCAATTACCTTTTGTCGAGGGTACGGGTATCGCCAAAGCATTCTTCCGCACCCCCGACAGGTATTGGCCCGCCAGATGTTCGAGGCGGTCCTTGTCACCCTCTGCGGCCGTCACTAGCGGCCGCAGTACTCCAATAACAAGAGGCGCGCGCAACACTACGCCACCGTCTTGGGACCTGTATCTGTTCGGGCGACAGACGCCCCTAGCCTGTCGCCCGCAGGTCGCACCCTATGATGGCCGGAGATCATCCACCCTACGACGCCCACTACGCCTGCTGCGGGTGGGAAGAGAGATAACAGCTTCTCTCTCCCTTTCCGCCGCCTCCTTTGCGGCCATCACATCCTCGCAAAAGGAGGCGACTGCATTCAACCCTTCCTAGCTGCTGACCATATAGGAAACGACGGCCGGCAGCGATAGATTTCGACATCGACTTCCGTCGCTAGGACATGGCGCTGCGTTGCCCAGGCTGGGCACTCCGTCAACGTATGTAGCGCCGTGTCCTCGCTACAGATGCCACAGTGGTGGCATTCCGACGTGGGCTTCCGGCTTATTCGACACAGGAACTTTCTGAAACACCCATGTCCAGTAAGAACCTGCGTCAGCCGGAAGCTGAGAGCGCCGTGGCGTCTCTCCAGCCACTCCTTCATGACGGGTCTTACCGCCGCAATCGCGGCGTGCCCTGCCGTGGGTCACGCAAGTCGCTGCTCCTATTCCGCCACTAGGACTTGGTGGAGCTCTGCTCTATGCGCCTCGACAAGTCGAGGCGTGAGGTGCTCGCCCCGTTCCACCGCTTCCTCGCGCCATGTATTTAGAGTGACGCCAGGACTTCCCCTCCAAGTCCCAGGGCGGGGATCCGGCTAGGAGTGGTGGATAAACCTATCAGCATATAATTTATAAACAAGTTATAATAAAACATTAGCTTTCAGATGGTACTCATATTTTAATTGTGCGTGGATGAATGCGATTGTAATAAATTATTTAATTTGCATGTTTTTTTTTGGCTCCGTCGGTAAATATGTCGTGCTTGTAAATAAATATTTACTTAGAATGAAGTGTGTATTTTTTTATATTTTATCGTTTTAAGATAGAAACCATCTACCACTAAAAGCAAAAACATACATATGTCATCGATTTACTTTTCGAAATAATAGATACAATAAAAAATACACATAGTGTTTATTTTAACTATCGTAATGTTTATCGCCAACAATAACAAACCCGAAAGCAAATACTACTTTACACTACTCGAAAGAGTGATTCATAAGCTTAAACAAAAACACCACTTGAGACCAATTATATTACCGACGCGTCGACAATTTAAAAACATTATTTATGAGTGCGGGCGGCCAGCGAGCGGGCCGCGCGCCATGACGTCAGCATCTTGAACTGTCGTATGACATCAACAGTTTATATGGACGCGCAATTTTCCTGCGCAATCGAGCGGTCAAAATCACAAAAATAAAACACACACAAAAATGAAACTAAGTGAGTTTAATTTATCACTTACGCAGTAGATCCGATTGTGGTAGCCATTTGGATATCCTAATGTTGCTAGTACGTATGGGGAGCTCATCTTTGTCCCACTTCCACAGCACGTCGTATGGTTGCTGCGATAAGACCTGGAGGAATATTTTCACTAGGTCTGGGGGTAACAGTGAAGGTTGGATATTTGTTCCAAAGCTGATGTATATCACGCCGTTCTTTGAAGAGTCCAAGTAGGTTTTGAGATCCTGGAATCAAATAAATTTATATAAAATATTTAAGTACGTAAAGTTTATTTAAAAATTTTACAGTATCAATAAAAGTTTCTTAACACATGTTTCTGCTAGGGGTCGCAATACCGGACCATTTAAGCAATACCGGTATTTTCGGTATTGGCTTCGGACCAATACCGGTATACCGGTATTTTCGGTATTTCCGAGATTGAGCCAGAGTCAGCAAACACACAATGCCGGATTTTTTGTGGGAACCGTCCCCACCCTCCAATAGACTTGAAAAGTTAAAACTGATGTCATCAGAAACGTCTCGTTCGGTAGATCATACTTATCATGACGATATGCTCCAAATTATGGGGCTTAAGTTAGGTTAGTTAACAGTTTTTTAAGGTTGTTAACAAATTACTATCTAAGAGTTGGGTGGGCCGATATTGACTTATTTTTGTAATGTAGAGAAATTGCAAGGTTTTTATTTGTTTAGGTACATTTCTTTACATCATAATTATAACAGTTTAGTAAAAAAAACTAAAAACTAATACTAAAAGGCGTCGAAAAATTCCTCCCCATCGCTGCCGACCGGGAGCGTGCCCAAAAGGCTGGCAGCATTGCCACGCTGGATGGCAATGCTTAATCTTTGACCAAGGTAATAGCCAGCCCTTTGGTCACGGGTAGCGTCAACAAGCCGCCTAGAAAGTTCTTTAAATATAATGTTGGCATTCGGACCCCACGACCCGAGAGTTTCAACCCCAAAAGGTTTGAAAATATAGTTTCTAACAAGGCCACCATATTTTCGCCGTTTGAGGTTCTCCGCAGCTGCAGCGGCAGCAGCAGCATAACACGCAGAACTTGCAAAATGAGATGGCACAAGAGTATCGACGCATATCGCGTCCCACACTAAAGGCCTACCCGTCTTCCAAGGGAATAACGCCATGCCGTCTGGTCTCTTACCGTCGTCGCGTGCCTAGCCATTTGGTTCTAGTACGGCTGGTACTCCGACGGCAACAAGAGCGCAACGTATAATGTCGTTGATGTTTGCGTGCCGCGCAATACGGCCAGCACTACGGCTGCAAGACAGGCCGTGATGTCCGAGGCTGGTGACAACCTCACCACAGTGGCAGCGATGAGGGGAGCAGCATGGAGCTCCTAAATGTAAGCAGGTAGCGAGGCGGAAAGTTGTATCGTCAAACACCGACATTCGGCCTTGGACGCCATTATATTTGGCAATCGTTACGGATGGTCAGAAGTCAGAAAGTCTGACAACCAGTCTTGCCAACGGGTATCGAGTTGCCCGAGTTAAGTTCCATCGGGATAATTTTTAAAACGACTTCACAAAAAGGAGGATGAGCTCCCGCGTGTAATTTTAATTAAATGGCATGTAACTTTTTCTATTTGTGTTTGTCTGTTACCTATTTATTTTACTAAAACCGAAAATACCGAAAATCCCGGTTTTTGTGAAATGAATACCGGTATTAGTTAGACCTGAATTTGGTCCGGTATCCCGGTATTTTCGGTATTCGGTATACCGGTTTGCGACCCCTAGTTTCTGCACGTTTATCCACGTGACAAGTTTCACGTGTTAGCGAGATAAGATAAAACACTTTGAATCTTAATTGTTATTCACAATGATAGCAAATTTGTTACATAAGATTGATAATAAAACATACTTACTTTTGGCAATTCCTTTACAGGTTTATGATGCACTCCACCCATATAAATAACACTCGGAGGAACTGGACGATTTCCATCCCATACAGGGTGAACATTCAAAAACAACATATCAACATTATTTAACAATTCACTTATCGTTGGCACATCTGGTCCAAATAATCGTCGGGTCATTTTATTTTCTTCATATTCAATTTCGCGCATTACACTCTCCAGTTTATAAAAGTTCCATAACTCCAACACTTTCTCCCACATTGTTAGGTTATATACTTTTTTGCTTAAACTCACTGGATACAAAAAAGGATGCCAAGCCGACCCTACCGTTTCAACGTTAAAATTCATAGGACCAAATGAAGACACTTGAATTAATGGCGCTTTAAAAACATGTGACAGAACTATAGCAGGTCGTACGCAAGCTTCCACTAAAATCAAATCGAACTTCTCTTTCAATAGTTTTTGAGCTTCATCCACTTTCATTTGAATTTCGAAGACATCGACTATCATACTGAATCCTCCTCTCACCTGCTTGATCAAATCACTATCAGCTGCTGAACTCATTTTATATAATTTTTCCCATTCTTGATATGTAAAGTGGACATCAATTTCTGTGAGATTTGCAGGTGCTTCTCCTTTTGGGAAGGCGGGATCTGGTGTGATGACCGTGACTTCATGTCCTCGCCGGGCAAGTTCTTGAGTAAGAGGTCGGAACACTACCTGGTGACTGATAGATGGCATTGGAAATACTGCCAGTATTCTAGCAGCATGGTTGTTGTTAACTGATAGTATTAATACAAATAAACCGACTGATATCATGGCGAGTGTTCAAGATAGTGTCGGAATTAAAATGAGCTCGTGCGTTTATATGCTACTAATAGGCCCAAGTTTACTGACAACATAAACGTCAGGTTTCTTAGAACAACTGTTTGTTATGAGTTTTGACGTTCAATCTTCAAAGTGTACAACCCCACTATGTACAAACTTCTGATGTAACATGTAACAATCTCTTTTTATGAAATAACGCAAATTATTATTATTATTAAAGTAAACAGTGTTTTAAGAAAAACGGACGTTTATGATGTCGGTGTAAATGGGCATAAGTGGCTTAAAGCGCATACATCAATCAATCTTTCTGTGATAAGTGATAAAAGATATAGATATTTTATTTTGTAAAACATGGTACAAGCATAGGTCTTAGAATAAGTAATATTAAATAATGGTTTGCCTTATGATGGCGTACAACATATCAATGGTACTTAAGCTAGCTTGAGATATTAGAAACAGTTTATACAGGGTGTCCCAAAACTCAACGATAATCTGAGACCGGATGAAAGGCCAGGTTATACCAGTCCTGGGAAAAATAAAAAAAGAAATCCATATCACTCAGTTCAGCGATAATAGACATTTTTTGTAACTTAACTTTTCAAAACTCAACTTATTTTATTAAATTAATAATGTTTTTTGCATTAATTTGTAGTTGTGATTAATATGATCGTTAATGAAGATCAGGACATTAAAAAAATTACAGCGAGATTGTGATATTGGTGATCACAGGACTTGAAAACGCGACCAAGGGTGTCGAATTTCAACTTTTAAAAAAATGTATGTTTTTTTTTTATTTTTAATATTTGTAATATATTGTTTGTTTAATATTTTTATTGTAAGTTTTTTATTTATACTAAGAAATTAGTATTAATTTATAAAATGTAAAGTTAGATATCCTTGTTACATGTTTATAATTAATAAAAATAAATACCACTTGAGGAAGCAAAATGTCATCAATAAAAGAGAATGTAAAATATGTGTAAAATTTTGTATGTAAATGCTACTCTAAGCATTTATTTATTAAATACCTTTTAAAATGGGTTTTAAATAATGTATCTGGCATTTGTTTTTATGGCTTTAGGTACAAACTTTGTTATAGATTTTGGGCGCTAAACAGAAAACACTTTTATTCTTCAAGGTAGTTTTTGAACTTTTCCATCTGACCCCAAGATGGGTTTAATTTTTTCTATGAAATAGTTGTGATTTCCTTTGGATTAGTTATAGTTTTGTCGCCTACTCTTATGGAACTGATAATATTTTTGGTATATTATTCTTTGACTTATTAATGATTGCCCATGTAGCTTTGGATTTGTTAGCTTTTTGAGTTAAATCAATTATGGTTTTATACAGTTTTGAATATTTTTTTCTTAGTATATCTATAGTTACACATCAGTGCTCTCTTTTTTTTCTAAAAAATTTTATTCCGCGTAATACCCATTGTTGTTTCTCTTTAATAATAACAGTAACATTTTTTATAGGAAAGCATAAGTTATAAATCAATTTAAAGTATGCATAAACAAATTATAGCCGGTATCGGGATTATCAGTATCATAAATATCTGATAATGATAAATCTTACAAGTACTTACATTTACTATAGTCACGTTTTTTATTCGCCCTTGTATGTCGAGTTGACTGATGCCCGGTTTCTGAGGTACATTTAACGGTAGTTTATCGATTCGATAACGCTATTGGTTCGATAACTCTTAGAAATGCGTTTCTGAACATCGCATTGTCAGATAAACTCGGTTTAAACTAAAGCTATCTTAACTCGTCATTTTTTGCCGTTTATCGGTTCTATAACTTTATTTGACGTTTTGAATGTCAATCAAAATATGTATTCCATTTTCGTGGTGGTAAATTTAAAAAAATATTCATTAATGCGCATGCGCGAGACCACAACAAACATTATTTGACGTTTCTTTTTTTTAACGTTGACATTTTGCTGATGGCGTTCAATACAGCCCCTACTGTAAATAACGAATTATCTAGGTTACTTATGTATACTCTAAGGAATTATCATTACTTTTTAAATGAAATAGGTTTTGGTAACTTGATTAACTGCGAAAAAATATATTTAAAGTAATAAAACATGTCCTAAAGCTGATATAAAGTTAAAGAGAAGTAAAGTTTTAGTTGTTATCTTTAAAAGCCCCATCTATTGGCAAATTTAGGAACTTACTATCTGTTACATAGTTTTTGAAAGGCTCGTTGCGTATTCAGAAACGCAATGAAAGTTAACCGAGGTTTATCTTATGCATAACTTTATTGAACCAACAACTATTTTGAACATAACCGACGCCTTCAGAAACCGGGCATGAATAATTCCAACTTCAAATTAAAATTTAATAGTAGACATTCTAATTGTAATAAATAGTCCGGTCAAATTAGACATTTGGTGCTTCATTAATTCGCATTAAGCTGAAAATTGGCACAATTGTTCAAAAGCCCATTAAAAAAAACCTGAATGATGGGGAACCATCATTCCCGTGTGTGGAAAAAAAATATTCAAGATCAAATGTCAAAAAATGAGTTTTTCGCGATTTTCAGCTAAACAATAAGTTTTATCATAAAAATACACAAACTAAAATTGTAGATCATAAAATTATCTGTAAAAACGTACACAATTTTTTTTCCTACAAGTCACCGTTTCGGAGATATAGCGATTCAAAAAGTTGTAACTGATGTAATCGTCATGAAATGCATGAGTACGCCGTGTGTATTCGTCTCTACAGTACTAAGGCGGATAGAGGGGGGAGGGTTCATTGACCCCCCTGGGCTAAGTCGAGGACCTAGATAGACCACAATTTTTTTTTTTAATATTTAATTTATTTATTGTTCTCTTGAGTGAGTAGGTATATTACTATTAAAATTGATGAAAAGCACAAAGGGAGGCTACTTCAGCTTTACATTATAGTAAACATTATCAAAATTAACAATTGAACTGGATCCGCCCTTGAGTTGTAATATTACATAGGTTCTAGCTTCCGCCAGCGGTTTCAACCATGTCCCGTGAGAACTGCTCCGCGCACCCGCATAAAAAGCCTAACATATTTTTCGAAGCAACTAAAATATTTTTCCTTTTTTTTTCAGTTATCGTCAAAACATTGTGAAACTTGGCAAAATACTGAAGGATGAGCCTATGACAGCGTTGGAGCGTGCCGTGTGGTGGACGGAGCACGTGCTGCGTCACGGCGGCGCGCGACATCTGCGCTCTCCCACCGCCAACATGTCGTGGACGCAGTTCCTGGAACTAGAACTAGTTTTTAACCGACTTCCCAAAAAGGAGGAGGTTCTCAATTCGACCGTATCTTTTTTTTTTTTTTTTTTTTTTTTTTTTTTTTTTTTTTTTTTT
>NWSH02000296.1:7574538-7598920 GCA_002382865.2 Heliothis virescens | reverse complement strand
AAAAAAACACTGAAAGGGATAAAAAAATAAAACTTTTCACATGGCTCTAGAAGTCGGTGGCAAAATAAACACATTCAACAGACCTGCAGACACCGACTTCTAGAGCCATGTGAAAAGTTTTATTTTTTTATCCCTTTCAGTGTTTTTTTGTGAAGTCGGTTTTGTTTTTTTTTGTAAAAAGTTTTTTTATCACTGTCACAAGTGTTGTGCTGGCCTTTCTTGTACTATATTACTTCTAGTTTATAAGTTATATAATTATTTTAGTTTATATTCAAAACAGAGAAAGCTTAAAGATAATTCGATTTTATTATTTCTACTTTAGAGCATTTTAATTTGAGAGAAGAATAAGTACGTCAATTATGTGAAAGAATGTATGAATGAGTTAAATAGTATTCTAAGTGATGAATCAAATAAAATTGTAAATAGATTATCATTTTTATTCATGGCGACGTTTTCCAATTTACCTACTTCTTTTTTGCAGAGTCGGTTAAAGATACATAATTTATAATAAATATAAGTGACACAAAATTATATTAAGGATTGTAAAGATTCAAAATAGGTATTTTTCCCGACTACGGCGGAGCGAAAAAGATAACATGCTATTAGCATTTTGATAACTTCCTGATTTTTTTTTTAAACCTATCTGAACTTTGATATGATAAAAAAAACTGTTAAAGTATTTTAACAAATTATCAAGTAAAATTCACAAATTCTGTTTACTTTTTCCTATACAATTGCAATATTAATTAAAAATACCTGATAAACATGTTTTGTAATAATATCCTACGTTTGTTTTTTGAATCTTATCACCGCAAGATAGGTAACATGAATTTGTTTTAGACAAGTCATTTAGTCGCACACTGTTCAATCGACTCGACGAGCTCATTTTATTTCCGACACTATCTTGAAAACTTGCCATGATAGCGGTCGGTTTGTTTTTATTAATATTATCAGTTAATAACAACCATGCTGCTAGAATACTGGCAGTATTTCCAGTACCGTCTATCAGTCATCAAGTAGTGTTCCGTCCTCTCACTCAAGAACTTGCCCGGCGAGCACATGAAGTCACGGTCATCACACCAGATCCCGCCTTCCCAAAAGGAGAAAAACACCTGCCAATCTTACAGAAATTGATGTCCACTTCACATATGAAGAATGGTACAAATTGTACAAAATTACTGCAGCGGCTGACAGTGATTTGATCAAACAAATGAGAGGAACATTCCACATAATCGTCGATATCTTCGAAATTCAAATGAAAGTGGATGAAGTGCAAAAACTATTGAAAGAAAAGTTTGATTTGATTTTAGTGGAAGCTTGCGTACGACCTGCTATAGTTCTGTCACATGTTTTTAAAGCACCATTAATTCAAGTGTCTTCATTTGGTCCTATGAATTTTAACGTTGAAACAGTAGGGTCGGCTTGGCATCCTTTGTTGTATCCAGTGAATTTAAGCAAAAAAGTATATAACCTAACAACGTGGGAGAAAGTGTTGGAGTTATGGAACTTTTATAAACTGGAGAATGTAATGCGCGAAGTTGAATTTGAAGAAAATAAAATGATCCGACGATTATTTGGACCAGATGTGCCAACGATAAGTGAATTGTTGAACGATGTTGATATGCTGTTTTTGAATGTTCACCCTGTATGGGAAGGGAATCGTCCAGTTCCTCCGAGTGTTATTTATATGGGTGGAATGCATCAAAAACCTGTAAAGGAATTACCAAAAGTAAGTAATTATGATGTTTTAGATATGGTTTTATTATCATTCTTAAGTAACTGTTTTTCCTTACATGTTTATAGTAATTAAGATTCAAAGTTTTGTATCTTATCTTATCACGTAGACGCAACAAGAAGTATCACGTGGAAAAGTGTAATTTATTAATGCCAATTTATAAATAGGCGGAAAATGTGTATGTTTAGAAACTTTTCTTGGTGTACGTCATGTAAATTTAAGGTATATTTTTACATTATTTTGTAAGGTTAAGGTATTTAAATAGATAACATACTTCTAGATCATTATTATATATAATGATCTTGGTAAAATATAATAATTCTTGCCTAATTACTTTGATTCCAGGATCTCAAAACCTACTTGGACTCTTCTAAGAACGGCGTGATATACATCAGCTTTGGAACAAATGTCAAACCTTCACTGTTACCTCCAGACAGAATGAAAATACTCCTCAAGGTTTTATCTGAGCAACCTTATGACGTGCTGTGGAAGTGGGACAAAGATGAGCTCCCCGGACGTACTAGCAACATTAGGATATCTAAATGGCTGCCGCAGTCAGATCTATTAAGTAAGTAATAAATTAAACCCACATAGTTTCGTGTGTAGAGTAGAGGTTTTGATGTGTAGAAGGGTTAGAAGGAGCACCGAACGATTCGTGTAATACACTTGGCGTTGGCTAGCCTGTTGCCTTTGCTTGAGCTTGGCTTGACACGTTGTGGCATGTCAGATTCTTATATGCACTGACCTACTTATATTCTATTTAACCTTATCGAAATTAAAATTCCTAGTGAAATGCTTACTAAAAAAATACTTTGTATTTTAATGGCACATAATTTGGTCTCCCTTGACAATTGTCAAGGAACAAACCAATAATTGTAATTATTATGCATTTTCAGGGCATCCAAATATCAAGTTGTTCATAACACAAGGAGGACTTCAATCAACTGACGAAGCTATAACCGCAGGGGTACCTCTGATTGGTGTTCCGATACTTGGTGACCAATGGTACAACGTAGAAAAATATGAACATCATAAGATTGGAGTCAGACTTGATTTAGAAACGCTGACTGAGGAAAAATTTGGGAAAGCTATTGAAGACGTTATCGGGGATAAAAGGTTAGTAAACCAGTTTTGCTTTGATAAAAAATTGTACTTCTTGGGTAGAAAAAAAAACAATCCGCAAACTGGCGATAAAGGTTCCAGTAGACCCTGAAGACAGGAGTTTCCCCGACACTGATGAAAAATTTATTTGCCAAAATTTTGTGCAGAACCAGAGAACTTTTAGAAGCTTTAACTTTACTAGGACAGAAATATATACTTACTATTTTATTAAATTTTCAGGTATCGTGAAAATATAATCAAACTCGGCCAAGTGATGTCTGATCAGCCACAACCACCACTGGAGCGTGCGGTGTGGTGGACGGAACACGTGCTGCGTCACGGCGGCGCGCGACATCTGCGCTCTCCCGCCGCCAACATGTCGTGGACGCAGTTCCTGGAACTAGAACTAGTTCTTATCGTAACTGCTGTTTTGCTTGGCATAGTCTTATTATTGACAATTATAGTACACAAAATATTTAAGAGAGTAAGGGCGGCTTGCATAACGTAGAACTTAAATACAAGATAAATACATTTAGCTAAATGTGATTACGGGCTAAATACGTTTAACTTAAACGCATTTAGCGGATGTCTTGCATATGAAACTTTTTGGGGCTATTTAGTTAAACGCAATTAACTCGGTCCGTGCCGCGTAACGTTCAGTTCTTTACCATGAAATTGACGTCGAACCTTTTTCAAATCACATAAAAAAAACAACAAATGTCAATTTTCGCTACTGACATTTGGTCAGTAGCGAAAAATGTATTGTTGATGTGAAATCATTTGCCGATTCTTCAAACATTCTTCAAATTTCACGTTCGAGAGCCTTAAAATAATGGCTGGGCAATCCACGAAAAATACGAGGAACCGTGCTCCTAACTTAGCAAAAGAAGATCAAATGTTGCTATTTGATTGCATCAAGCCGTATGCTCATATTATAGAATGTAAAAAACCGACACTGTTAAGCAAAATGAAAAGCAAAACGCATGGATGAAAATAACGGAAGGATTCAACGCGAACACAAATAACCTGCATCGTATTGTGGAGAACCTGATAAGTTGCTACAGAAATGTAAAAAGCAAGATTAAAAAGCAACACTCTGAATCAAAGATGTTGATAAAAAGTGAGTAGAAGCATACAGTTTATCTATACAAATAATTGGAGTGTCTGTTTGTAATATTGAATTAAGCGTTTTTTACTACATGCATATAATATAATTATTGATGAATATTATTTATGGTATTTTCAATGTTCTAGATCCTATACATATATATTATTTTGTGGCCTCAAAACAACTTGTTAAAGGATAGAGTACAAAAACGTATTCTTTATTATATACAAAAGAATTCATGTAACCTTAATAAATATTTACCTATCAATCCTGTATTTTAAACTTGATTCGATTCGCTCTAGTAAAATTACTGTTGTTGCTTTTGTCAAACGAAATCGACGGACGAATTTCTCATCTGAAAGCGTATTGAATAAATCGGATCTCGGAAAAAGTTGTCTCGCAGTTATAGGTCGAGTTATAAATTCAATAATCTCTTCATCGTCATCCGAGAATTCCCATAAATCCATTGTAAAAATTAAAATAACGATGCACACAATACACAAATGACAATTTAAATCAGCTGGCATTGAAAGATGGCGTCCACTAAACACGTTTAGTGGAGCTAAATAGCCATTTTGCTGTATTTAATTTTGACAGTTCACTAAACGTGTTTACTGAAAATATTTTCGTTAAGCAAGACGCTAATCATGATTAGTGAGTTAAATACGTTTAAGGAATCGCTAATTGCATTTAGCGATCGTTGTGCAAGCCGCCCTAATAGTAAGTCCTAAACAAAAGAAAACGTAAAGTACTTTGATTCTTCATGAGAATTATTATAGCTGTTGTTTATAAGAAAATACTTGATATTAGGTTATCGTGTGAAATATTTTGTTTTTTTTTTACAGTAATAACCGGTGATAATTTAGATTAATTATTTGGTAGAGAATATAAAACTCATCATTTTTTGTGATAATAGTTTATAAAAAATATATTGTAGAGAAATCTGACTTTCATTGTTTTCACGATTCATGATTATCATAAATTTTTAACATTATTTCCGAGTCTGATCTTATTTATTTTTCTTTTAAGAGTAGGTAAGTTTCAATGTATTTATTATCGACTGTCCGATTATCCTTTTATTATACAAATTCCTCCAACAAGAAGAAAAGCATAGCGGAAGACACAGCTGAACTATCCCTTGACCAACTCGACTGCCATATTATAACTATAATTCAGACTAGGATACAAGCTAATGGAAGACCACTCACTCGAAGTCGCATTACAAAATTACTAAATACAACCCAAAAAAAGTTGGCTTTATTTCTTTAATCAAATTGTATATATTTGCAGTATAAGGCATAAGCAGAATCTATTGCTGCTTCATGGTGAACGTTTGATTTGAAGAAGGTAGCGGGTTGTGAATGGATGTGGGATACCTTAGACTGGGATGATAGGCACCCATTGAGGGAGAACTACGTTTCGCAGTGGATGACAGTAGGTTGCACACGTCTCCGCCCAGACAGAATATAAAAAAAAACATGTTTTACATTGAACGATAGCCTGTTCGAACTTCATAATCCGGTTACCAGTAGCGAGACACCAAGGTAAGTTTAGTTACCTAGTTGCTGATTCAGCAATTACCAGCAGTCGGTATTGCTGGTAACTGACATATTATTATCATGTGCAAAACTAGCTAACTATTGGGTTTGATAGCAATAGAAGGAGATAATAAGGTGATATACCTACGAGGAAAAATGAACAAAAGTTAGTGTCAAAACATTTTATGTAATGAAAAGTATAGATATTTATTATATTATTATTTTCTTTATTATACTTAAAGTTTATCACAGTTTTTCATATAATGTACAATTCTTATAAACAATGTTTTCTATATGTGTAGTACCCAAAAACAGCGATAAAGAAGTAATGCTGTCATTTTCGCCTTAAATATATATTTTAGCCTCAAAATTCAATTATCTTTCACCTTCTTCTGTTTTGGAAGTAAAACAAAATGTTTGTATGAATAATAAAGTAGAATGGACAGTAATAAAACAAAACTTAATACTACACTAAGTACAGTGAGAACTAGTTCTAGTTCGAGGAACTGCGTCCACGACATGTTGGCGGCGGGAGAGCGCAGATGTCGCGCGCCGCCGTGACGCAGCACGTGCTCCGTCCACCACACGGCATTCTCAAGAGGGTCTATTGGCTTGTCACGGAGTATTTCGCCAAACTTTTTTATGTTCTGACGATACCTGAAAAGTAAAATATTGTATAAAATCTTTCTTATTATGGACTGGTTTGGGACTAGTCTTAAAGCTTTTCTTCTGGTTAAAAAAATGTTGAATAAAAAAATTGGGAGAAGTACTGTCTACTAATAGTTATTCATTTTCAAATATTTATTTATTCGTATGTCTTTTGGATTAAATAATTGTTTTATCTCTTTAGGCTTGAGCATTTTTTTTGTATCTTGCATTATAACTCACTTTTTATCTCCAATGACTTGAGTTATTGCATTCTTAAGTTGTTCCTCTGTCAACGTTTCTATATCAATCCTGACTCCAATCTCGTGTTGCACATATTTTTCTACATTGTACCATTGATCTCCTAACATCGGAACACCAATCAGAGGTACTCCTGCTGTTATAGCTTCATCTGTTGACTGTAGACCTCCTTGTGTTATGAACACCTTGATCTTAGGATGCCCTGAAAATACATGATCGAATAAAAATTTTGTACTTTATCTAATGATTTATTATCGTCCTTTACGATATTACTTACTTAATAGGTCTGACTGCGGCAGCCACTTGGATATCCTAATATTGCTAGTACGTCCGGGGAGCTCATCTTTGTCCCACTTCCACAGCACGTCGTAAGGTAGCTCAGAGAATACTTTGATGAGTATTTGTACCTTCTCTGGAGGTAAGGTTTCCCATCGATAAAAAAAAGTATATTTTGCAAAACACTAAAAACATTATTTATGAAAATTGGACCAAGAAGTACAGTAGCTGCAGTTGTAAGTATAATCTTAATGAACTGTTAACAAGTCATTGGCCACTACGAGATAAAGAGCTAGTACAACGACTTCACCGTATTAATTAAAATTCACAACTTACTTTAGGCAATTCCTTTTGAGGTTTCTGATGCAATCCACCCATATAAATAACACTAGGAGGAACTGGACGGTTAGTATCCCACAGAGGATGTATGTTCAAAAACATCATATCAACGTTATTCTTCAATTCGTTTATCGGCGGTACATTTGGCCCAAACAATCGTTTTCCCATTTCATTTTCTTTATGCTCCATTTTTTGCACCATATTGTCTAATCTGTATAACCTCCATAACTCTGTTAATTTCTCCCACTTTGTCAGGTTATTTATTCTTTGGCTAAAATTTATTGGATACAGCAAAGGGTGCCAGGCTGACCCAATAGTTGCAGTATTATAATAAAGAGGACCAAATGATGACACTAGTATCACAGGCACTTTGAATACGTGTGTTAGTACCAACGTAGATTTTGCACAAGCTTCTAGAAGGAGCAGATCAAACTTCTGTTCTTTTAATATTTTTTGCACTTTATCCACCCTCATCTGAACTTCAAAGATTCGAGTTAACAAAACGAATGCTATTCTCATTTGTTCTATCAGATCGTTATCATCCCCTGAAGTTGTTTCATAGAATTTTCTCCAATCTTCATATGTAAAGTGGACGTCAATTTCCGTAAGATTAGCTGGTGCTCCTCCATTTGTGAAGACGGGATCTGGTGTGATGACCGTGACTTCATGACCTCGCTTAGCAAGTTCTTGAGTGAGAGGACGGAACACTACTTGATGACTGATAGATGGCACTGGGAAAACTGCCAATATTCTAGCTGCATCACTACAAGTAATTGATAGTACTAATATTAACAAGGCAAGCGACATTATAGTACGGACGTTTGGGAATACTATGAGAAATAAAGTGAAGAAGCGATCTCTTATATAGTGTCTATCACTTCTGATAAACTTCTCTTTCAGCTTGTAATAAGGTGATCAAGCAAAAGAATATTATCAGTCATCCTAATACAAAAAACGATATCATACAGTTATGTCATAATTACTAGTGGATATTTTTTTTAAGTCTCATAAACTTTTTGTTACAACTAAGAGCATTTAACTGAGTGGAACTGCCATGAGAACCATGGAACCCAACATGAATTTTCAATCACATCATTACACACGTAATTTTTACAAAAAAAAGCATTAACTTAACACATACCTACTACTACTACTAAGTATGACTACTCGTTTAGCTGAGAAGCAAAGGCGTCGCCAGTTGGTTCAATTGTCTAAGGAGCACAACAGAAAACCTTTAATTTTTCCGCAAATTAGTTCTAGTGTGCAATAGAATCACCGTATTATTCCACCGCGTGCGCATAGATACTAGATTTTTAGTAGGCGCTTGAAACCTTGATAGCAATAAATTGTTGTAACAACTCCAAGAATGAGAAATTTAAGAAAATTTTGGCAGTAGAAACCTTTATTACGATTATTGATGTCTGAAAACTTGGATCCACATATAGGTAGTTCCACATATAGGTATCCAAGCGTTCCTCTTGAAACTGTGATCTAAATATATAACTCCAAAGGTGACCAACTGACATAGTGATCTATCAACGCACAGCCTAAACCATGGGAGGGATCAGGGTGAAATTTGGCATACATCTGTATGATATGATGTAGGAGTAGATGTTATGATGTAGGCATCAACTAAGAAAGGATTTCCCGAAATTCCCACGGGAACGGGAAAAACTGAATTTTTCTTTGCGCGGGCAAAGCCACTGGCAGAAGCCAGTCTTTCCACCTCTCATCATCTAATATATTATTTATATTATTATTATTCTCGAACCAGACCACGGGGCTATAGAGTCCCGGATTTTTGGAAGGCGAACGTGGGGCCGAAGCCAACACGCTGAAGCCCTTTTGAGACAACTTTAATGTGATGGTGACACAAAACCGGCGATTATCCCTGTATACACTATATAAATGTATATACTTCCCTCACTCCGGGAAGCCGGAGGTGAGGGACAGTATACTCTCCCTGGAGCACTCGGTACCCGCGGGGTCGCTACTCCCCGTCATCCGCCTCAGATGCCCTGCGTATTATAATAGCGGACTTCAAGATACATCGATCGTAGAGTTCATGAATAGTCAGTTCCACCTTATAACAGGATATAAAACTGCGGAGATTGCAAGTTTATTCGAAGTAATGGCCTCTCTATCCCTCCGCGGTTACGTAGGTAGGGAACCATTGAAGTAGCACTAGTGGCGCTAGTGGCAAGCAAATTTTTCTGGTGGTTAGTTTTAAATATACCGTAATATATCCCGATTGAAACCACCAATTCTACTAATTCAAAAAGCGATCTGCGCCTATTTGAATTATCTTTGATGATGACCTTATTTATTTTGGTAAGGATAAATACTAAGGTACCAATATTAGACCCTGATTTCCACTGGCAGTTATTAACATTTGAAACATAATGATAGTCATAAATTAAAAACTACAATAGGTAGACATTATGGCGTTGCGGACTTTTTTGTAGGCACTTTTAAGGTAAAGAATAAGGTCTCTTGTATATTGTTTTGATATAATATCTTGAAGGGTTCAGCCAGCGTATGCAATGTAAGCTCAAAAATATTATTTTGCGACATCAAATTAGAACCTTAAAAAAAACTCCCCTAGAGTAAACTAAAGATTTGGGTAGAACTGCTGTCTGCATAAAATCAGACAAAAGCGGGTGACTTTGTTTCCTTCTATATATTATTGATGATGATTGACAATATACTACTTAAGTGTAGAAGATTAACGATAAAAATATAATTAAGTAAAATAAATTCAAAAATCTACAATGGTGATCCGTTCTATTTTGCAAATTCACGAAAGAGAGAAAAAAATCCTATATAACTTTTGTATTGCCATGAGGAACCCTATAATTAAAATAATGATACAATGTTATGAAACGACACAAGAACACATGAGGTTTAGCGATCATGCGCTAGGTTCGTGTACAAAAGTAAAGATAATAAATACGGTATAATGCTGATTCACGATTATACCAGTATTCATGGTAGTGGACGCTGTATCTTGTCTTAACCGTCTTGCTCTTGAAATAGAACTAGGCTCAAGGGCATAATACTCACAGCCAGTTTCACAGGTTCCAGATAAAGTGGTAAATAGCTATCTGACAGATCATGCCAAAGAAAAGTAATCAAAATTAAAAATATTTTCATGGTACTACACACGACAGGCCCGTGTCGGCAGCGTGCGTTGTTCCACGCGCTCTTCAGTGAGAGTTAACCGGAGCTGAAGGATTGTTCGAAAGAGTTACCACGGCCCAGGCACTCAAAGGGCTCCAGAAGGAACACGGTGGGTTTTAGTCAGTAAAAGTCTGACACTTCCTCACGCTGTCACCCACAGTGGGAGGGGTCATCTGATGTTTTCCATCGATAAAAAAAGGAAAAAAGGAGGGTAATTTCTAATTTTGTCAGGACTGGAAACAACCCCTTATGTTCCTTCTGTTAGCATATCCACTATAACAACTAGTTGTCTATAATTCGGTCTTCGCGTTTGATGTGATATGAACGTCATTTGACGTCAAGCATAATTCCTTTGCTTGCCAACACTGACGATCCATTCAAAACTGCCAATCTCGAATATTTACACAATTACCCAGTAGGTGCCATCGTATCCAATCGGATACTTTCTGCCTTAAATACCTGCTCTCAGAGTCATCGTCGTTCGGTCGGCCGTTCAAAGTACACCGCCATGACGTCATTGACATACTGCGAATTTCTATAAGCTGTATATCCGTTGATATGCGATTAGAGACTGAATTCATCTAATATACTAAAATAATAAATTAGGAAACTTTTTGGTTTGTTTGGTTACCCTAAAGGTTACCGCGGCCCTGGCGCATAAAGGGCTCCCGAAGGAACACGGTGGATTTTAGTCAGTAAAAGTCTGACACCCGTAGGGCGGCCGATTTCCGGCCACCATAGGGCGCGGCCTGCGGGCGACAGACTAGGGGCGTCTGTCGTCCGACCAGAAAAAGGCCTCGAGACGGTGGCGTAGTGTTGCGCGCGCCTCTCTAGTGGAGTTATAGCGGCCGTTGGGTAACGGCTGCAGAGGATGACGAGGCCCGCCTTCGAACATCTGGCGGGCCAATACCTGGCGGGGGTGCGGAAGAATGCTTCGGTGATACCCGTGCCCTCGGCCACAGGTACATGAAGGCAACACCAGGTGGGTTTTTAGCCGGTAAGAGTCCGGCACGCCCCTCCACCGACCCCAGGTGGAGGTTAGTCCATGAGGATTTTCCCCCTGATAAAAAAAAAAAGTCTGACACTCCCTCCCGCTGTCACCCACAGCGAGAGGGGTCATACTGATGATTTCCCATCGATATAAAAAAAGCCTTGCTGTAGTGACAGTTGACATTGACAGACAATGAAAGCAGTCGTCATCGAAAAAGTGTGATCATTTCGTGCTGATAAGGTGATAATAGGCTTAATTTTTCTTCAACGTTAAAGCCAGACTCAGACAGACACGTATGTAGATAAAGATATATAATCATGGCGTCCAAGGCCGATTGTTGGCCACGGCGGCTGTTCTTATATAGGGAGATCAGCCAGCTGTAGGACATATTATAGTGCACAAGCATTTGCACGTGTACTCCCTACTCCCTCACTCTCATAGCCCGGTGGGACGGCAATACGACACGACCGGAGAGAGATCAGGCGCTGGACCGACATTAACGTGCTCTCCGATGCACGACGTAAGCAACGGAATTAGAATCGAAGTATCGTCGACATACTGTAGGATGTTCGTCTGGCGTCTTATCTGTGTATTTTTATCGATATGACGTAGCAAAAAATGTGACCTGCAGGTTTCATTATCTTACAAATGCTTCCTCAGTCTGACGGCCAGTAATAAGTTAAATAACATTATATATTAAAATACATGGTAAAAATTTATAAAAAATAGAAAAGCATACTTTTCATACATTTAAACCATGTTTTTTTTTTGAGGAAACTACTTAATGCACTCGGATAAAATTTTTTTGATTTTTGATTTTTTGAGTCTCAAATAAAATCAAAAATAAAATCTTTGTATAGATAGTAGCTATCTAATTACTTTATTATTAAGCTAAATAAATTCTATATCCAATACCTACTTCAAATAATAATTTATTTACTTATTCCTTTGAGTAATTACTTATTCCTTTTAGTTTGAAGGTAATTAAGGAAGGAAAGGAAAGGAAGTAAGGCAGACTCTAATTATCTCAGGTACTCATTATAATAATTTATCAACGCGTGTTTCACAAGTGTATAAGTAAATATTGTATATCTATAGATAAATAATATTAAATCAGTATAATTTTTCCATGATGGGCTCAACTTTAGGCGATTTACACACGAGACCGCGTACCGCCGCGGTAAGCGGTGAAGCGGAACCATAACGGGTCTCGCGTTTTTAAGTTGCATGTCTTACAAAATAAGTGTTTGGTTGTCCAGGCATCCTTCACCTTGGTAACTTACCCCAACGTATGTAGTTGGAGAAAGGCTAGGCACAAAGAAAGATAATGAATTATTCTTACACTGCAAATAAAAGGAGTTATGTATAGTACAAACTCTCGGCTCCTTAAAAAACTTTTCTTAATTTAGTATTTTATGACATCATGACATGATTCGTACGCGGAATTTACGCCAGTTAAAAAAAGTCCACTTGCTGACCTTTGCATGGTAATGAACTTCAAAGTCCAAAGTCTGCTTTATAACAATTTTTTGCCCCTATATATTTTTATATTTTATTTTTATTATCAAAAAAATATATATCGTAGTAGAAAATATTACAATAATACGTTTACTTTAATACTTTATTTGTGAACAATGACATATTTACAATTTATAAATTAAAACTACTTCCTAAATATCAATAAATAACTAAAAAAAAATTGACCACGACTGATTTAAGCATGTATAAAAACAATTTTTAATATTATAATTATCTTTTTTATGAATTCTGCTATTTTTGCTCTTTTTTCAGTCCATTTACTATGTACTATTTCATTCCTAGAACACAAATTTTAAAATAAAAATATATTTTTTTCTAAAAAAGCAACTTAAACTCTGCAAACGCCTTTAACTGGTAATTAATTAATTATTAGTAATCCTGAATAGATAAATATATTAACTCAATTATAACATGATAAACAATTGTAAAAGGATGTGACAAAATCTATTTGATTAAAATAGGACAAGTCACGCCATATATTCGTGTTGCAGAAACAAATGAAAATGTACCTTAATACATTCATCAAACGTAAAGAAAGAATTAGAATAATCAAACATATCTATCATGTAGTTAGACTATTAAACCGGCCAAAATAGCACGCTCCAATCACGTTACGTATAAGAAAAAATATTGACCAGACTTATCTCGACTGGTTTTCATATAATATAAAGCTCGTCCATCAGCTGACAGCATTAGTTGACTGACGGCCTCGCCATGGCTACGATAAACTATGTAACGCTGTGTCTCACACTACAATTAATATTTTACACTGACGCAGCAAGAATCTTGGCCATCTACCCTGTTCCTTCAATAAGCCATCAAGTAACTTTTAGACCTATAACCTTGGAACTTGTCAAAAGAGGTCATGAAGTCGTAGTTATCACTGCAGATCCGATGTTCAAGAAAGGAGAAGCACCTCAGAATTTAACAGAAATAGATGTTCATGATTTATCATACAATGTCTGGCAAGCTTTCATGAACTCTGAAAGAGGCAGTAGGGACGATCTCGTATCACAGATGAGAGTTGGCGTCGAAGTTTTATTAGAGCTCTTTGATAAACAAATGCAGGTTGAAGAGATTAAAGAATTACGTAAAGGTAAGCAGACATTTGACCTGTTGCTGACAGAAGCTGTGATTAGAAATGCTTTAGGTTTCTCACATATTTACAAAGTACCAGTGATTCAAGTGAGCTCGTTCGGCGCTATGTTTGAAAACTATAATGTTATTGGAGCGCCGGTACATCCATTATTATACCCCGGATCCATGGCTATGAGGATTTACAACCTAACATTGTATGAGAAGTTTAATGAGTTACGTACGAAATATACTATGGATTATATATTTGCGAGTGTGGAAGAGAAAGAGGCTAATTTGATGAAGAAATATTTTGGGTCAGACGTACCCCCAATGAGGGAGTTGCAGAATAATGTTGATATGCTGTTTTTGAATGTGAATCCGATTTGGGAAGGAAGTCGGCCTGTTCCTCCTAGCGTTATACATTTGGGAGGATTGCCGCAGAAACCCAATAAGGAATTGCCTAAGGTAAGAGATTTTATTTATTTTTTAAAGCATTTTTACAAAATATAAACTATTTTTTTTACGGCGTAACTTATATGCATATAATAAGTACATTTAATATGTAGTATTACAATTACATTTGATACGGGTTACTTAAAATTAATTTAAAGAGTATTTTTTAATACATCAATATTCACAGCAGAGTAGTAAAAATAATAATATATTTATTTTTATACTAACTTACTACCTAATAATAAAAGCCTAATACGCCAAAATATATAAGTAAATAGAATATTGAAAAAATATGCAATATTAATATTAAATACACTATTCAATGCCTATTAATACTGTTCAACCCCAATTTACGGGTCAATGGCTTTTTGTATTATATTGTATTTGAATTAGCGGATTTTCTAGTACATAATAGTATTTGGTGATAATTATTATAGTTTATCTAATATTGACATTGACACAATGTCGGATTAGGTCACAGAAACGAGGCGTGATTTTATTTAAACGCTATTATTTAATAATAAGTACCGACAATATTCACACTTAAGTGTAAATTGTATCATAATTCATTCTCGATTTGACGTATTAAAATAAAGTTTGGCAAATTCATTAGGAACACTACCATAGCCTGCGGGTTGGCCATGGACGTGATTACACGTATGCGCGGGACGGAGTGACCTGAGTGGTGGGTCGCCTAATTTTATTGTTTCATTTCAAATTAAATCTTTTGAAATGCGAGCATGTCATTTTCAATTCCTCCAACGAAATAATTTTATATATGTTTCAGTAATTTACAATTTAAAGTCATGTATTCACTGGGAAACAATGTTTCAGACACACAGTTTCTGAAACATCACGCAGATGTTTACAGCAACAATGTTTCGGTAACTCTCTTTTCAGAAACAAAATTATATGTTTCTGAAACAAAATTATTTGTTTCAGAAACACGTAGATTTTGTTTCTGAAACAGTGTTTATAAACAATTGTTTCTCAGTGAATACATGGCTTTAGCAAATTCAATATTCGAGTTCAGTTTTGGGGTTCTAGAAAAGAATGTGATAATTATTTTGATCATCAATTTAATTTTTATATTTTTGTCATCGTCCATATTGGCAATAGTTTTATGGAGGCACTGGGAATCAACCTAAGTAACGTTGCTATTGACATTCACGTCCACACCAGCGTGAACCATGAAAGTGTAATTAACGAATTTGCCAAACTATAGCGAGGTTCAGTGACTCATAGATCTTCAATATATCAAATATAAGGAAAAATTGGTTTCGCATCGAAACAGGTATTCTTAGAAACCATTATTAGAATTCTAACGTAAATAGAATTTTGCTCTGTCTGTTTTCCTCAAGCGGTCACTCAGACTCCTATTACTTTGCCGAACAAAGCCTACTTACTTTTTGACATATGATGTGAAACATACTAATATTATGAGCGTCTAAAATTGGACGTATGAATGTAGATGTTCTTCATGTAATAAAGGAACAGATTTGATGTTGAGCTGAGCTGAGATTGAGCTGTTTTTTATTAATTGTGTTAAGTGGTATCCTCAGTATGTACAGACGACAGCAGGTCAACGTAGACGAATCTGCCAATCGAACATGAACCTACCTCCATTGTATAAAGGTTGAAAATCTATTGCAGAATTTTGACAGGTCTTGGTACCTTGATGTGCTGTCATCTGTAGGTAAAACCGGGAGAAATAGCTAATATGACTATAAAAATAAAAGGGTAACTTAGAATTTACCACTATTTTTTGCCAACAAATAGTAAAAGTTTTCAAATACAAAACAAAATCGAATTAAAAAGAAACAAATTTAAAACCTATTTAGGGACTTTGGTTAAAAGACGCCTAAAATTCGACATCAAAAACAAGCAAATCAAGTAGAAACAACTAGTCTTCGCTATCAATTTTCCGCTCAATAGAACATCAATTGAATGATTCTGAATATAAACAAACAATTACGATAAGGCCACTTAAATTATAAGCACATTGTACTACAGAAGTTATCTTAATGAGCGTTTCAAAAACTGCGAAGTCATGATGATAACTAAAACAATTCATTACGACATTCAAGTAGCCTCTCATATGAATATCATTCATATCTTTTGAGTTCAACTAACTGATAAAAATACAAGCGAAGCACGAAGTTACGTACTGTCTGAAGCGTGAAAAATGGCTGTCTTCTAGACAAAAATGCTGATAAAATATCAGTAGACGCGTGCTTACAATTTTGCGTAATTTAAGTAGATAAGGAGTATTAATACGTGATTACATGATTTGGGAAGGTCGTTCTTGTATGTTTTATAGCTATAACTATATCTGTGAACTAGTTAAATGGTTTTGCTTAGTTGTTAATACAAAAGCATGTAGGGTTNAGTATTTGGTGATAATTATTATAGTTTATCTAATATTGACATTGACACAATGTCGGATTAGGTCACAGAAACGAGGCGTGATTTTATTTAAACGCTATTATTTAATAATAAGTACCGACAATATTCACACTTAAGTGTAAATTGTATCATAATTCATTCTCGATTTGACGTATTAAAATAAAGTTTGGCAAATTCATTAGGAACACTACCATAGCCTGCGGGTTGGCCATGGACGTGATTACACGTATGCGCGGGACGGAGTGACCTGAGTGGTGGGTCGCCTAATTTTATTGTTTCATTTCAAATTAAATCTTTTGAAATGCGAGCATGTCATTTTCAATTCCTCCAACGAAATAATTTTATATATGTTTCAGTAATTTACAATTTAAAGTCATGTATTCACTGGGAAACAATGTTTCAGACACACAGTTTCTGAAACATCACGCAGATGTTTACAGCAACAATGTTTCGGTAACTCTCTTTTCAGAAACAAAATTATATGTTTCTGAAACAAAATTATTTGTTTCAGAAACACGTAGATTTTGTTTCTGAAACAGTGTTTATAAACAATTGTTTCTCAGTGAATACATGGCTTTAGCAAATTCAATATTCGAGTTCAGTTTTGGGGTTCTAGAAAAGAATGTGATAATTATTTTGATCATCAATTTAATTTTTATATTTTTGTCATCGTCCATATTGGCAATAGTTTTATGGAGGCACTGGGAATCAACCTAAGTAACGTTGCTATTGACATTCACGTCCACACCAGCGTGAACCATGAAAGTGTAATTAACGAATTTGCCAAACTATAGCGAGGTTCAGTGACTCATAGATCTTCAATATATCAAATATAAGGAAAAATTGGTTTCGCATCGAAACAGGTATTCTTAGAAACCATTATTAGAATTCTAACGTAAATAGAATTTTGCTCTGTCTGTTTTCCTCAAGCGGTCACTCAGACTCCTATTACTTTGCCGAACAAAGCCTACTTACTTTTTGACATATGATGTGAAACATACTAATATTATGAGCGTCTAAAATTGGACGTATGAATGTAGATGTTCTTCATGTAATAAAGGAACAGATTTGATGTTGAGCTGAGCTGAGATTGAGCTGTTTTTTATTAATTGTGTTAAGTGGTATCCTCAGTATGTACAGACGACAGCAGGTCAACGTAGACGAATCTGCCAATCGAACATGAACCTACCTCCATTGTATAAAGGTTGAAAATCTATTGCAGAATTTTGACAGGTCTTGGTACCTTGATGTGCTGTCATCTGTAGGTAAAACCGGGAGAAATAGCTAATATGACTATAAAAATAAAAGGGTAACTTAGAATTTACCACTATTTTTTGCCAACAAATAGTAAAAGTTTTCAAATACAAAACAAAATCGAATTAAAAAGAAACAAATTTAAAACCTATTTAGGGACTTTGGTTAAAAGACGCCTAAAATTCGACATCAAAAACAAGCAAATCAAGTAGAAACAACTAGTCTTCGCTATCAATTTTCCGCTCAATAGAACATCAATTGAATGATTCTGAATATAAACAAACAATTACGATAAGGCCACTTAAATTATAAGCACATTGTACTACAGAAGTTATCTTAATGAGCGTTTCAAAAACTGCGAAGTCATGATGATAACTAAAACAATTCATTACGACATTCAAGTAGCCTCTCATATGAATATCATTCATATCTTTTGAGTTCAACTAACTGATAAAAATACAAGCGAAGCACGAAGTTACGTACTGTCTGAAGCGTGAAAAATGGCTGTCTTCTAGACAAAAATGCTGATAAAATATCAGTAGACGCGTGCTTACAATTTTGCGTAATTTAAGTAGATAAGGAGTATTAATACGTGATTACATGATTTGGGAAGGTCGTTCTTGTATGTTTTATAGCTATAACTATATCTGTGAACTAGTTAAATGGTTTTGCTTAGTTGTTAATACAAAAGCATGTAGGGTTTAAAGTATTAAGTAAAACTTTCGCATTATATTTTTCTATTCAACAAAAGTTCCGTGGATTGCGGTTTCTAAACTTAACTTAATTAACATGTTAATCTCAGGAACTACTGGACCGATATGAAAAAAAAAAAAATATTTTTCAGCTGTATATCGAACAATATATTTTCGTATGGGAAGTACTTCAAGCTAGTTCATTATACGCCTTTTATTGTTCTAAATTCGTTCAGTATTTTGACGTACAGTGTACAAAATATATAGACGATTTTATTAATACTCAACTTCAAGTGACAGCTTCTTTCTTTGGTAATAATATTTCTAATTATTTAATCTCATCTTCCAGGATCTAAAATCATATTTAGACTCATCCAAACATGGCGTCATCTATATCAGTTTTGGAACCAATGTCAAGCCCAGTCTCTTACCTCCAGAGAAGATTCAAATGCTCGTTCGTGCCTTCTCTAAGATGCCATACAACGTCCTATGGAAATGGGACAAAGATGTGCTACCTGGGAAGTCTGACAACATCAGAATATCAAAATGGCTGCCACAGTCTGATTTGTTGAGTAAGTTTTTTGGTTTTTGACTTTATACTGTCGAGTTAATACTCATTTATGGCCAATGTCGCCAACTTCTCAATTGGCTACCACAATCCGGTAGATATAACGAGGTTGGACCCTAATAGATGTACGCTTGATCTAACCAAGGTCACCGGGAAGCAGTGGATTCGGGTCGGTAATACTGCGAAAAGTGGGGAAGGCTTTTTTCCGACAGTGGACGTCTTTTGGCTGAAACGACTCATAGTAGACTTGTTTTAAAAAATGTCTTTATGCTTTCTACTTTAATTTCTTAAAGACAATTATTTTTCTTTACACTAATGTTTTCTTTAACTGACTAACACTGGTGTCGGCTACTTTTCAATTCATTTCAATTTCAATTTTCTTTAATAATATATCGCTGTAAGAGAATTTATTCAAATGACGTATGTACGTATCACCATGCAATTCATTGTACAAAGGTCAACACCAGACGAACTTTGTTCGGGCTAATTTATCAGTCATTATAATTGTTAGTGTGGTGTGGCGTTCACCTATTAGGTTACCTTGAAGACTTCTTATGTCACTATGTCACTATAAATATCTAAGACCACGTGGCTAAGTCAAAGCTACGCAGATCGATCGATTATAAGGTTAAGCAATACTTGGCGTGGTCGGTCCATGGATGGGTTATCACCTTATCATGACTTCCGTGTTTCGGAAGGCACGGTAAATTGGTGGGTCTTGGCTGATATTTGAACATCTATAGCGACTGCCAAAGATGCCAATGCCTTACGAAGGGGAATCGGCTGCTTGAGTTAGATACTCGCTCCATGTAAAACATCGTTTTTCAGAATTATCAAAGCTCATGTCATAAAATTAATCTGAAACAAGTTTCTCAACAATGACATGCAATAAAAATTGCCGATTCATTTATCTAGTCATAGTTAGCGGAAATACTAAACAGCAAAGTCATGCATCATTAATGACATATAAATAGGTTCAAGTGGATTCGACCTTGAACATCTTTGAACGTTATTCTAGGATAGTAAATAAAAACAACTGTAGGAGTATCATTCATGAGAAGCGTGCTATATTCGGTGTAACCTTGATATTGATGACATAACATGAATATGATACGTCACTCTAAATATTTACACAAAATTATCATTGATCTGTTTGTTTGCAAGCATTGAGGAAACTACTAAAGAGACGATAATTGGACAAATATTCATAAGACATAACAGTGATAACGGTCGACAATGTAAGCAAGATTTTTTGGAGTTTAAACTATACATACACGTTTGCTTATACCTATCTACATAGATCATACATAATGTACAGTGGTACACTCAATTATCAATATCAATGACCGATATATCACAACATGATAAGTTTTGACCTCAAATACTATTAGACAAATAGTTAACTAATTAGACCATTTGATTGTAAAAGTAATAAAGGAGACATAATGATATCGGGACATTATCGAGACACCTTAACACACACGGTCGCTTAGCCCCATGGTAAGCTATTAATTAGCTTGTGTCATGGGTGCTAACACAACTGATAAACTACATATAACTATGTATATTTTTTAAATAATTAAATACTATAACAACAAACATGCTTATCACATAAATGTTGACCGTACTGGGAACCGAACATGGGACCATCATCAGTTCGGCAGTCCGGCATAGTAACCATCGCGCCAACGAGGTCATCAAAATAATTTATGATTTATCTTTTAATTTCAGAACATCCCAAACTGAAACTTTTCGTAACTCAAGGAGGTCTACAATCAACAGATGAAGCTATAACAGCAGGAGTACCTCTAGTTGGAGTACCAATGTTAGGAGATCAATGGTACAATGTAGAAAAATATGAACATCACAGAATTGGAGTCAAACTTGAATTGGGGACACTTACTGAAGAATTGTTTGCTAATGCTGTCAATAAGGTCATAGGAGATGATAGGTAAATAATCGTTTGAAATAATCTATTTGAAATTAAATAATCTAAGTATTTCTTAATGATTAGATATTGGAAGTTTATAGAAATAATTCCGTCTGAAGGTCATTATTCTAGTCTGTGCAGATAGGCCTGACGATTTCAAAATTTGTCTACTTTTTTTTTGCTTACTACTTAATTTCGTTAAAGTAACCTAATTGTAAGAGAGCGCATGATGCGGGGTAGCATGCATGATGTTAATATGAAGTTATTTGAATTCATCAAATCGTATCTGTAGTCATTTTTTTGCAATTTCTCCATATTACTTACTAGAGCCTGCTTGAATAAAATTTTCAACTACATCACTTTCTTATCCTTCTTCATTTACATGAATGTTTTTATAATCTTCTTTTTTATTTCTTCCAGTTACCGCAAAAATATCATCAAACTCAGGGACTTGATGAATGACCAGCCGATGCCACCGCTAGAACGTGGTATCTGGTGGATAGAACATGTGCTGCGTCACAAAGGTGCAAAGCATTTACGATCTCCAGCGGCCAATATTTCGTGGTCAGAGTATTTGGAACTAGAATTAGTTTTCACAGTCTTAGCTATAGTACTTTCTGCATTATTTATCTTAGTTGCTGCTTTATATTCTTTGTATAAGTTTGTTTCAAAGAACTTTGTTATTAGCGCTAAACTTAAGAGTACTTAAAATTTTAGGTTTGTTAGTGAATTTTTGTCGTTGCTGTGTTCGGGAAAGATATTCGGTGCAATTGTTGGATTATTTGCTCTTACACTGTGTTGCGTGGTTTCAGTTACAGTTAGGACAAACATGTTGATTTGTGATGTAGCGTTAATTCTTGATAGGTACGAATGTTTGTGTAATGCTATTGTAATACGGAAAATATTCTATGAACTTGGATATTGTTGGAACAATGTTAGACAATTTAAATTATTTGTATGTTGTAATTTAGTATTTTTTTCTACCAACGTGATATAGGTTAAGTCTTTTTGTATTTGTGATATTTAAAAATACCCCCTTTTTTGTTAAATTGTAATAAATAAATTAATTACATTTTACAGGTTATTTTATTTACTGTTTTATGAACTGGTAATAAGGAACTTTTTACATAAAAATAAAACCAACAGATACTATGCAGAATACCGCATCAAAATCGATTTTACCAAACGTGAGATACACAAACATACACACATATAGGTCAAACTGAGAACCCATTTTTTTAAGTTGGTTAAATATTACTTTAATAGACACCTTCTCGAGGTGTCTAAGTGAGAATCCATCTTCTCAATCTTCAAATGCTAAATCGTTTCTCTTAAAACGTAACATCCAGCCAGAATTGCTACTATATAATTAAATAACATGATTAAGTACGGATAAGCGAAGATAATTAGTATAATGACTTCCACTATTTTATGAGACAGATAATACCAGACAATGAGTCTTCAAATTAAATAAACAAAGTCATCGTATGTTTATTAGGAAGAACAGTTAATTGTGTTTACTTAAAGATAAAGTATATTCATGACAAAGAAACGTGTGTTGAGATAAACAAGCTATGGCTCGCGGTTTCATCTGTTTTTGAAGAATTTTTTTTTGGCCGCCTTTTAAACCTTTAAGAATGATCAATCAAGTTAGTCGAGAATGCAAGGATTGAGCTATCGAAATGCAAGAAAAAAATCTTTTGTCCAGCGGATTCTCTGTATTGCGAAGGAATTACTTCCCGCATCCGGGTAAAAAGTAGCATGCATAATATTTCCAAATAGCCTCTGCTAACAGCTCAACCCACACAAAAAAAACAATTCAGTTTTTTCCCGTCTACGTGGTAATTTCGGGAAATGCTTTCTTAGCGGATGCCTAAGTCTCACATCTGCCTGCCAAATTTTAGGCCGAGCCCTCCAGTGGATTGAGCTGTGCGTTGATAGATCACTATGTCAGTCAGTCACCTTTAAGTTTCATATATTTAGATTTTCAGTGGCATTTTTGTGCCATTAATTTATCTATTGTTGCTTTTGCTCGTATACGCGTGACTATGCCCGCCCGTACGATGCAAGCGATGTCGCACTGAAAAACCGAAACGTAAATCCGCTAGTGTGAAAGGTCAAGCAAACTAATGAATAGACGCATTAATCATATTTAGTTCCGATCAGTTGCACAACGCAGTTGCTTTATTTTTTATATTTTTGTTCTTGTATACACTCAGACACAAATCTGAAACTCTCTATCTCTTGATTTGCTTACTATAGATAGAAACACATTAGCCCCATACAATACATAACGTCAAACTCCTATCTGAAGTAAGAAAATCCACAGATAGGTTATTGAAATCGTTAGTCTTTTTCACATGAACACAAACAAACTCACATTCATACATCAATTATAATTATAAGTAACTTACAGTACTTATAGACTCACGTTTGCAGCACGTGATTTTAACACGTGATTGTTTTAAAATGACCAACATATAAATTAATATACTGCTGTATGTTTGTACATCAATCATATAGAATCTGTATACATTTAGAAGTCATTATCTGTGTAGCGTTTTATCAACTTTGTTGCAGTCGGCTTCCATCAGTCGCACTAGATAAATATGTGTTGAATACCCATTTAAACTACTAACTTTGAAATTTTCTTCCCCTAGTCAATATTTTAAATAAGCGCTCTTCACCCTCTCCTCTATAAAAACTACTTCTGCTGTGCCCGACAGGGTCCATAATTGTTTCTGTACCTTCTAACAATGCCAACTGTTGTAAAATACATTATGGAATGCAATAAAGTATTGGATGCAGCTGAGTACCAATGTTTTACGTGGAGCGACTGCCTATCTGACCTTCACAACCCAGTTACCTGAGCAACCTGATATCCCTTAGTAAGACTGGTTATAAAACTTTCTGGCTTCTGACTACCAAACTGCCAAAGATGTTCAAATGACAGCTGGGACCAACCAATTTAACGNTGCAATAAAGTATTGGATGCAGCTGAGTACCAATGTTTTACGTGGAGCGACTGCCTATCTGACCTTCACAACCCAGTTACCTGAGCAACCTGATATCCCTTAGTAAGACTGGTTATAAAACTTTCTGGCTTCTGACTACCAAACTGCCAAAGATGTTCAAATGACAGCTGGGACCAACCAATTTAACGTGACCTTCTGACACACAGAATAACTCGTCCGCGTGGCTATTTATTTACCACGTGCTCAATTAAAATAACTGCATATCGCTTCTAAATGCTGACTTGCGAACTATTGGAGAGTGGTCTGACAAATTT
>NWSH02000296.1:7544199-7563179 GCA_002382865.2 Heliothis virescens | reverse complement strand
CGCGGTGGCGAGTGTTACAACCACCTGCTCCTCAACTCGCGGCCCGCCTCGCCTCTCCGCGCCTACGCGATTTTGAATTACACTCTAGGGGTAGGGCAGACAAGACTGCGTGCAGTCGGATTTACAGCAATTCGTTTCTGTCATTAAAACCTAACTTTCAGCTAATGTTCTAGGATATATATTTTTTGGACAATGAGTTACGAAATTAAAACCTATCCGCGTTCGTCCGTATTCGCTTACAATGCAAAACTAAACACAAACAATAGCGCCCGCCGCACGAGCCGCATGCTGAATAGCGGTCTCTGATTGGTCAAACCGTGTCACGCGTTCTTCCCTCCCTGCACCGCGTCAAATTTGGCTTTATTATCAAACTGCCCAAATGTCATATAGCAATATAATAATGACCGTGCAATGTGATAAATAATGAAGTTTAGATAGTAATTAATCACTTAGCCCAATAGAGCTAGACATTATTCATAATGCTCGCACATTATGAATAATGCCCACATTAATCACCTAGTCCATAACATCACTACTAAATCTTATCCATTATAGCAACATAAACACGACACACACATATAATGTAACACAGCTTTATAAACTTCATTCATACAATTTTCATGGACACACATACAACCGCCATATTTGAATAAATGAAGAGTCTTTGCCGTTGTTTGTTGTTTTGTTCCACAAACAAACCTACGGAACACAATTATGTTTTGTTTGGCAAAAGTAGAATTTACTTAAGTACCAACTTGTTGATGGTTTGTAGCAAAGATTACGAAATTACTTACTTGTTTTTGTTAATAAATAATTTATATTTTTAGTGGACTATGAATAGGAGTTACTTTGATATGAAATGGCATTCTGTCTTAAAAATGAAATTGATGTCATTTGCCTAGCCTTTTCCCAATTATCTATCCAATTATTTTAATCGAGTCCATACATGGAGCAACTGCCTGTCTGACCTCCACACCCAGTTACTCGGGCAATGGTAAGACTGGTTGTCAGACTTTCTGTCTTCTGACTAACCGTAACAGCTGCCAAAGATGGTCAAATGACAGCCAGGACCCACAAGTTTATAGTGCCTTCCGAAACACGGAAGAACTCGTTATGACAAGATGGTCATCCATCCACGTACCCACCGCGCCATGCGTTAACTTTATGATCGACCGATNCGTAACGACTGCCAAAGATCGTCAAATGACAGCCGGGACCCACCAGGTTATCGTTCCTTCCGAAACACGGAAGAACTCGTTATGACAAAATGGTCACCCATCGACGGACCGACCGCGCCAAGCGTTCCTTAATTTTATAATAGATCGATCTGCACGGCTTTGCCTTAGCCAGAAGCTTTTGAAAAATGAGATTGATGTAATTTCAAGAAAAAAAAACAACTAGTTCACTTTTTAGGACGGATGTTTCGTCTTAAGTTGCTTTGCTATTCTTAATAAATCTCATCCCAACATGGCTTAAATAATTTTCAGCTAAGTATAGTTTTATAAAAATTAAAATATTCTATAAAGTACTCAGTTTTTCTACAAGCAAGAACCAATTTCAAGTAACACGCCAATTGGAGAGGTGCAAATCACGGAACTATTCGCTCACGTAGTCACACTTCAGCATTTTCTTAGCTCCTTCAAGTCGTGTTAGCAATTCTGTAAAGAGCATAATTATATCTTTCTTTCGATTTTGAAGAAAACTTTGTAAGAATATAGAAAAGTTTATAAAAACATAAAGTCGAAGATCTAAGCTATACTTTTTTTAAGAGTTGATAACTGTGGTATGACCCACTTCAAAGGGAAACTATTTCATTTACTAAAAAAAATGCAAAATTTCTGCAGGTCTCAGCATTTTCTAAATCGCTTTAGTAGTAGTAGATCTAGCGATTATCTGCTTAAACTTTAACTTAAAGTTCTCTATTATAGAAGTTTGGATTAAAATATTTGCCTTCATGACAGTAAATAATCCTCTTAAAAACACACCGCGAACAATTAAAAAAGTTTTCAGAGCAAACTTTTAAGCCGCACAAACAAAGCAGTAATGTGCCATCTAGACCAAAATAAAACTTCTTTCAGAAGAAACCGTTGTAAATATCGTGGGCGCACTATAAAACGTCGGTTCTACCGTTATATCCTGGAAAATATTATGGCACATTACACAAAGTGCAGTGGTGCTATGAAATCTTTGTTATATAACCCGATGTGGAAATAGTATGAAAAATAATGTGTACTTTTACAAATTTTATGGGACTGCGGCTTAGATGAGATGGCGGTTGGGAATTTTTAGACAAAGGACAGTAAATTCTAAGGTTAGGGGTAAAATGCATTGGAAAATATTTAAGTGAAAAGAAACTAAAATGTAGGTATTTTGAGGAAGCCTTCTTTTAACGATGGGAAATCATCAGAATGACCCCTTCCCGTTGTGGGTGACAGCGTGAGGGAGTGTCAGACTTTTACTGACTAAAACCCACCGTGTTCCTTCGGGAGCCCTTTGTGTGCCAGGGCCGCGGTTACTCTTGTGAACAACCCGCAGCCCCGACAGGCCTTCTCAGGCCCTAGTGGGGGGTTTTCAGGCCCTTATTTTGCCTTCAAACACTCAAGTATTAAATGTGACTTGATGTACAGAAATACATCGTGTTAAACATGTTTCATGTTGGTAATTTCAAAAGGTCTTGACGAAGACTATTGTACCTAAAATATATTTTTCTCATCACAAGCCTAATTCTTGTAAAAATTCTACGAGAGAAAGAAATTTCAAGGTCCCAACAATTTATTTATGCAGACGCGCGTCGCTCCCAATAAACACGGATAGACTTACAAGTTCTTAGGCTCAATACAAATCCACATCATTACTTTGCAACCAAATTTTTCTTTCATCACTCATCACTGAAAAGAAATTAGTATTCAGCTCATCAACACTTTGTATACTTTAACAAAATCCAATCAACTTCATAATTATGTTCCGCAAACAGGGCTTTAAGGGGGATTTCTTTTCGGAAATTTTGCTGGGATTATCGTTGGAGAACAAGGTCTTTGGGGGGATATTACTATTCTGTTAAACTTTCTAACTTCATTAGCAAGATTATCAAGGTTTGACTCCTTCTGAAACTGCTACAGTAGGCCTCATTAGTACAACAAAGTTGCATTATGTTGTAGTAAGATGTGAATGGTCGAAGTTTAGAAGAGTTCAGAAGCTGTAAGTTTTTGGCAACTTTGCGGAAATTGCCTCCTTGGAGGTGACTTAGGGAGACTTTTGGGTGAAGGAACAAATAATGGCGTTGCGTTTGTGACGTACTGCCGTTTTAGTAATTTAGTTTCAGTTTTCTTAAGACTTGTTTGGTCGCTTTTTATTGAGAACAAGATTATCGTTAAGGCACTTTTTTAGATATATACTATAGCTTCTACCAAAGGTTTCATCCATTTCTCGTAGAAACTACTCCGCGCACCTGGGTAAACAGGAGCTGCCTTTCTCAATAAATGGGCTATCTAACGCTTTCAACCTTTTAGACCTGAAATAAGGGTGTTCAAGCAAACAAACAAATAAACTCTTCAGCTTATCTATACCATTTTCGCGTTATGATGAGTTCCCTGACAGTTCTAATTTTTCCATCACACGCATACTGCTTTAGAGCTATAACACATAAACCAACAAAATAAAGTTATTTTAAAATATTGTCTCTTTGTTGATTACCCAGTAAACTATATTTTTTCATGTTTTAAATGACCTAAATAAATATTAATGGTTAATAAATAAAATAATCGATGTTAAAAAAATATGAGTTTAAAGAATGTCATAAATGTCAGATGCCTGAAACGGATTGTGACTTGCGTCAATAGAGATTGACGAAAGTTACTGAAACAATAAAAAAATTGATGTAGAGTAGTAGCTATATAATTTTTTTAAATTCCGATTCTATTTTCTTTGCCAACCGATTCGATATTTTAAAATAATCGATTAAGTTTCGTTAGGTTACATCACTATAACTATCAGTTATGAACTGCCAGGGAACTCATGCTAAAATGAAAGCACTATAGATAGATTTAAGATAATATAGTTGACAGATTTAAAAACCTTTTTTATAATCCCCGACGGAAAAAAAATGTGTCTATTATAAGTTTGATCCCTATGTCAATCTGTCTGAGAGACCACAGCTTTTAAATGCACGAACCGTTTTGGATGCGTTTTGTTACTTGATAGCAGGTTTTCCAACTGTATGTTTTTTGAAGTGAAAACTTCTTTAGCGGCGCTGAGCACTTTTTGTATGGGGAAAAATATATAAACTCGTGACAGGCATCACGTGACCAACAAATGTGAAACCCGAAAGTTCGTAAGCGTAAGGAATTCTTACGTAAAATATTTGATGACGTTTCGTCAGTCAAACAATATCATAACTAGCCCAAGCGTCTTCAAATTTTTTCGAATTAGATTTTTTATTGAGTGCTGGTAAAATGGAAGCTTCTAAGACATTTACAAACAAAGAACAATAATAAGCTAACTCAAGTAGATTCCACGGATCATGTAACCCTCAACATGTCTAATGCAAAGTCGTTAAAGAAGAAACATTATAAGCTCGTTAAAATTGACATTAGTATAACACATTGTAATCTACATATAACAAAGAGAATTCATCTGATTCTGAGCTAGGGAGATCTAATGTTTATGTCTGTCTATCTATGCTAGACCTATATTAATATCATAGAAGCTGAAGATTTTGTGTGAATTTGCTAATTTAAATTTATAGGTCATGTTTAAAAAAAAATTATCTGTTAAATTATCTTGTCTAAATATAGCAAGGCTGGCTACTTTTTATTCTGGTAATGTAGTATAGTTACCACGAAATGCGGGCGAAACCTTCGGCAAAAGCTGCTATTCAGAGCAGTTCAAATAAAGAAAAAAAAAAAAGAGGCTTTAAATTATCTTCTTATTCATGCTAAGCAACCTTTGAACCTCAAAAAACTCTTTGTTGCGATCTCCTTTAAAAAACACCCCAAAACATTTCTAAGCACGCTAGCATTTCATTCACCAAAAAGATAAGAACAAAAACATTTGTAGGTCCATATTACAGTAAAGTGCAGTAAAAAGGATCGCAAAATTTTGCACGCTCTAAAATTTTCCCGTATTTGTTGAAAACATCAGAAACCCTTTACTATTACGAGGTTTAACCTGAAAATTCTAGGCTTTTACGCTTCCAAATGAGTGCTTGAAACGGCTCAGAACACTCGCCTCTTTAATATCTTAATTACTGTAAAATGTACTCTCTTTTACTTTAGGTGTGGTACAAGTATAAAATATTAATAAGCATGATGAATATTTTTAATAATCACGATATTAATATTTTTGTTGGCCATGAGGTAGAAATGTGGCTCAAAGAATATTTAGCTGTAAGGTTGTTAGCTGACGTCAGACAGAGCAGTATGAGGAAAAGAAACATGCTTTGCCGATAAAATTTTCTGAAAGCCAAATAAATGTCACAATTTTAAACCACAGATTTTGGATTTTCTGTTGTTTGTATTTGAATCTGACAATATTTCCGCTAGCTAGCATAGAATAGATGTAAAATAGCCGCTGTGTGCGACAATCGACCTAGACACCACTATTGTTATGTAGGTATATCTTTGCCATGCACGTGGGACTTTTGAAAGGCGATCGTTGGGCGGAACTCAACATGCTGAAGCCCTATTGAGACAACTTAAATAAAATGGTGGCACAAATTATTACTATAGATAAACGCTCAAGAGCTGCGTTATTGTTTTAAAGAGTTACCGTGGCCCAGGTACACAAAGGGCTCAAGAAGGAAAACGGTAAGTTTAAGTCAGTAAAAGTCTGACACTCTCCCTCGCTGCCACCCACAGCGGGAAGGGTCATCGGATGATTTCCAATAGACAAAAAAAAGATTTACGCTCAAAACTGTTTTTTTTTTATGTTAGTATAATAATCTATTCCCGCTTATAACATAACCCACACCCTTGTTTGTGTGTTTATAATTTTTAAGCCAGCTTTGCACTTTCTAACGACTTCTGTGCCACATATTTTCACGTTAATGCCGTACGTACTAGTCAAATCATTGCTTGAATTAGAGCTGAACACGGCTGAAAGGTGTGCCTAATGAATCATTTGCTTTTAGCGGTTTTTAGTCAAGAAAATTTAATTCAGGGCGTGAGTCATTTGGAATTATTAAAGTACATATATTTGTGGTTAAGTAATGGAGGGTTGAAGTTTATTTATTTATTTAACACGTACAAAAAATGGTACAGATGACAGCACATCAAGTTACCACAATCTGTCAAATTTCTGCATTCGAATTTTAACCTTATCGTAATGGAAGTAGGTTAATGTTTGACTTTTAAAATTTGACAGTTTCGTATACGTTGACCTGCTGTCGTCTGTACATTATCGGGCTTAATGCCACATGGCATACTTTACCAGTCAACCATTAAGTTTTGTTAATATATGTGCTGTAGAAATAGTTTGTTTCTTTGTTAATAATTAATTAAAGTTTTTTTATTCATAAAAAATACTGCTTCTCAGCTACATCCACTTAGACTGGAAGTCGAACCCAGCATAGTTGGAAAAAGGCTAAGCAGATGACGATGATAAGGTTTTTTTATCCGCATCCCCTGAAAACTTCCAATTACATCATTTGATCTTTCAAGTTACATCAAAATCTGTTCAATACTTCTTGCGTAAAAAAATATCAAACTTCTTCTATTGAATAGACCCTTTAAATTCGAACAAGTTAAATAGTCAATTTATTCAAAGATATTTATATGTACAGACAACAGCAGATCAACGTATACCAATCTGTCAAATTTTACCAATCCATTGCGATAAGGTTGAAAATCGATTGCAGAAATTTGACAGATTGTGGTAACTTGATGTGCTGTTGTCTGTACATACATTATTAACCTAAAAAAAAAACTATACTAAGGACTTTAAATATTAACAATCAAATTCGTCACAAGGTTCCAAGTAATAGTTCCTATAGACAAAGCTATTCATCATTTAGAAGCGCTTAATTCAAATACATATTTAGACCTTTCCGTACCTCGGAAGGCACATTTCCTAGTAGTTGAGTAATTGAGGTCAGACGACAGCCGCTTCATACAAATACGTATTATAGTCAACCGCAATTAGACTGGAAGTCGAGATGTAGCCTGCTATAATATTGAAAGCTGGTATTTATAATTTATATGCCATATATATTATTTTCCCGTCTACTAAGAAATGAAATTTTGAGTTTTTCTAAGACTAACTGTTCAAGCGAAGATCTTCAACATCTGTCTAGCCTTTTCCGAACTATTTTGGAGTTGGCTTACAGTCTAACCAGGTGCAGCTGAGTACCATTATTTTACATGGAACCCATCCTATCAGACTTCCACAACCCAACAAACAACAAAAACAAACAAACAAACTCTTCAGCTTTATAATATAAGTATAGATATAATTTCAGCATATCTTTTCATTAACAGGCAAAAAATGAGTGGTATTTTATTTCATATCTTTTCCGTCAAATTATCGGCATGTGTAGTATCCAAAACTTCATACTGAACAAAAATAAAATATTGCGAACATAATATAATGTCTAGTTCCAGACCACGGGACTATAGAGTCCCAGATATTTGGAGGGTGAACGTGGGGCCGAAGCCAACACGCTGAAGCCCTTATAAGACAACTTTAATGAGATGGTGGCACAAAACCGACGAATATCCCTGTATACACTATATAAATGTACCCAAGGACAATCCCCGGTTCTGTGCTAAACTATTGCTAAATATGGAATACACTACTTGGGCTATTGCGATGGGATGTTGATGGACTAGGATATGGGAAACTATGGGAACTATGGCACCTGCCGATAACTATGTAGTAAATACACGTAAAAATGGCAGGTGGAGACTCGCCAGCTCACTTACTGGGCCCCCGGGAATTAGTCGCGAGAATTGCAACAAGAGGGCAACAGGATGTCTAGTTTATTATTAAATTTATTAGTGGAACTTTTTCAATAACAAAGCTAATACGGGATCTGAACTGAACCTCCTGGGACAAAGAAATTGCGTATAGATTGTAAGACTACACAGATGTGAGATCTCATAGATGTGGCCTGAAAGTATTTTGTTTTACAAGATATTATAAAACCATCAATGTGTCGTAGCGAAGTTGAAAAGGATATAGCATATTTGTACAATCAAAATTAAAAATAATCAAACCAAATTTATTTTATAAACAAACTGACTAATCATTATACCTAAAGTGTAGCGCGAAGAACTTTTACTTTCATAAAACGTGTCTTTTCATGACACTCATTTTTATGGTGCCATTTGCTATGGTCATTTCATAAATGAAAAAATTCATTGCCATATTTTTGTACCTTTTTGTACCAGAACATGTTGATTGTATACTTATTGTATGCATGGTTGGCCCAGAAAATTGCAAGGTTATATAAAATGGACTGCCGCTTCTATCTGGAACTGCTTTCATAAATCTGTGGTGGGATCCTTTTTTCTCGAACTTCATCGAATTTAAGCGTAAGATAAACTTGATTGAAAGCTTCACTAAGATTTTCTTTCGGACGCGTATTTATTAGTTCATTTTCTTTTAAGTTAGGACTTTACATATTGTTAGGTCTAGTAGAAACATCGGAAGAAATATTTTTAATTAACTTGTTATAAATGCCTTGATGAAAGATAGCCATGGGAAACAGTACCGATTTTCTTTCTCCTAAAATTTCATGCAGAAATTATTCAGAATGGAATAATTTTGCAATCATCAGAATTTTGTTAGTCTTTTAATGTCCCACTGCAGGGCATAGGCATCTTCCTATACAGAGAATGAATGATCTTTAATTACTACGTGTCCTCAAAATGGATTGGCGATTTCATACTTTAAAGCCCAAGCAAGCTTCTTCAAGATATTTTCCTTCACTTTTACTTATTTGTGTCATATACTTCGATAGTAGGTACATAAAACTCAAAAGTCACATTATTACTCGCCTGACCTAGAATCGAATATGCACACTCGTACTTATGAGGTTTTAACCAATACGCCACCAGTTTTGTAATCAATTCTATTTTTTTTCTACAACTAGCTGTTTTTCGCGGTTTCACCCGTGTCCTGGGGAAACTTCTTCCCTTACCCGGATAAAATAGCCCATGTTCAGCGCAAAGAGTATAGCTTTATAACAGTGAAATAATTATTCAAATCGGTAAAGTAGATCCAGAGCCTACTCATTACAAACAAACATACAAATAAACGAATCATTCCTCTTTATATATTAGTATAGATAAATTGCACACCGATATTCTTTTTCTATTTATTTATTATTAGGTTAATTTCATCCCCATTATGTTAAATTGCCACAGAAACCGTACATTATTTTCCATGCTCTTTAAAACACGTTAAGTTGGAGTACAAACTCATTACAATTCTACCAAGGAGTGTCTTGGTATTCTCGTCACGTCGTGCCAGAAGGGAGGCGACAATAATTGCAATATTCATACCCATCAGTATAGTCAGCGTCAAATGACTTTGCTCTTGAGTTGGCTGTTTGACGTCTTACGTATGCTGCATAGCGTATTCTCCATATTTTTTAACTATAATTGTTAAATCAACAGAAGAGTAATGTCGTGGATTTTTTGTGTCTTTTTTTTTTGCTGTATTATTAGTTAGTAAGTTTTTATGTTTTTTATTGTTATACGCTATATCTATAATTATTCAACACGAGTATGTTTATAATAAATGAAGGATAAATAAAATAAGTTCAAATCACTGAAAAAATGCTACTTATTAAGATAAATTCAAAAGTATGTTACATTTCCACGCAAAAAGTACTGAACAGATTTTGATGTAACTTGGCAGTAGTTCCCTCGGGACGCAGGTGAGACCGTGGGTAAAAGCTAGTTAAGTACATTTATTTATTGCAAAATTAAAACTTATTGTCGTGATTTTGCAATAAACAAAGCTTCTCAACAAGATTTATACGAATAAATGGGCTAGAAGTTTCATATCTATCTTTAGAAATGCAAAGTTATTTGCCGCGGACTGTACTTATGCTGAGAATAGATTCAGCTTGCAGTTAACGACTTGAACTCTACTGGCCTTAATTACATCAAGATCTAGGGTTCACGATATGCTGTATAACTTACGGTTCTCTTGATTAATGTCTTATTGTCTCTGAGTCATGGTAAAGGCTTTAAAGAATTATTTTCTTATCCACTTTTTGAGAACAAAAATCATCACCTTCTACCCTTATCCTAATTTATTTGGGATCGGCGCTGCATGTTTTCTTCTTCCATAATACTATTCTTATTATTCTTATTATTCATCTCACAAAACAAAAAATTTGCAAAAAAATCGTGAAATATTTGATTCCATAATTTTACTTCTAATCCTACTCATAATTCTAGACCCATGCAGATTGCAAACTTTTCGTCGGCAGTAATGTCATAGCACAATTAATCAGTATGGAAATGGATGCCAATTTCCACCAAAACTTAGTGGAAAAAGAAAACTATCAGTCAACAAACATTTTGTAGTTTGCGAGGAGTATCAAACACGTTCTTCTGCCACCATTAATAATTCCTCTTGATCAACCACAGAAAACGTGTCAACTCCTCAAATTCATTTAATTAAATTTTAATCAAGCAAGTGGGAGACAGCAAACATACAGAATACAGGAACTTCTCTTCAAAGCTTTAATGAAGAACTTTGTTAAACATATCCCTACGGAATGGAACTCCAGTATTTCAATTCATAAATTCGCTTATACGCCTGCCTCGAGTGTTTAGAAAATTTCTTCACAAAATATAAAATTTTCTCAATTCGCGTATTCCCTTGGCGGAGCGGTCTAACAGCAGTATTGGTACCCTAATTGGAAGCCTCTTGAGAATTGAACCTTACGGGGTGTTGTAAAGTTGATAGGGGTGTTTTGCAGATGAAAATGGAATATAGATTGATTTTTTACAAGCATTGACTTGCATCTTGAGGAAATTATTTTATGAACTCTGATAGAAATTATCCTTTCTGTTTTGTCGAAGCTTTCAGTTATTTTTTTACAGTAAAAGCAAATCGATGAAATGGTTAATATACATACAATCCTTTTCTCTTTAAAACTAATAGCGCCTTCTCACCGTCGAATTGTGTACTCGTTTTTTTGTCGTTGGCAAACGATTGATAACTACCGGTACAAAAATAACGTTTAACAACGAGCCACATTTTTTTGCGGCGTAGAAAGTATCAAGCGACAATAGTCCTCCAGTGTGAAAGCGTTGTTCCTTTTTAACATGAAACAAGTGAAAATCGCTCCACCTCACAATCTTCAGTTGAACAGATCTGAAACACAACTAAGTACTCTTAAACGTTCTGTTGTGAGATTAATTTTATTTTAACTTGAACGAGAAAGTTTTGTTACGTTTGCAGTTTATAAGTGTTTTTCAGTATTTCAGTATTCTATCAGATTATAGGCGACGCAAGTTTTATATGATTTCTATTCAAAAGAAAAGTTTTTATTTTTAACGTTGACTTAACATCAATTCTCTTAGGGTCTCTTATAATTTGTAAAAAAATAAAATTTATTTGAACTAACATCCGCAAAAGTCTATTCTCAAATTCACACCAAAATTGCTCACGTATTCTATTCTGATTCCACGTGTGTTTGTGGAATTAAAAAGATAGATAAAGTTATAAATATATTTGTTAAAAGTAATTGACTCTTTTAACCATTCACGAAATATTGTCCGCATGCAAAGAAAAATATAGTATAATATATAGTATCAGGCATATTTTTTTTGTTAAACCACCAATATAAAAATTGCTTAAAAACCGGCCATTTGAAAGCAAAATCAACGGTATATATTTTTGACAAGCTTTTTCTAATCTACCAAATCAATTTAAATAAAAAATCGCATGGAAATGAATAAAATATAGTTGCGTTAGTAATCCAATTCTCTAAACAGAATTTGCAGCAGCACAGAGGACATAGCGTTGACTTCAGCACAAAGGAAAACCTTGTCAGAACATCGCCATGGGATAACTATACATACAAACAAGCCGAGCTAGATTGTGTAAATATAACTAGTTAGTACACACAGTACTATATAAAATGCAAGTCTGTTTGTCAGTTTGTTTTTCTTTGAAGCACTGGCACGGTAAATCGTCCTGTGATTTTATTATGAAACATCACTATGCACCTACGCATAGTGATGTTTCCTGTGGCTTCACCCATGTCACGAGAGAATTTCTTCCGATTCCAAGATATAAAGTGGATTTGAATTATTTTCTATTTTGTTTAATTTTAATATTCTAATCAGCCCTATTATTTTTGCATGCGTAAGCTAAGGTAGAATGTACACACGACAGCAGGTCAACGTATACGAATCTGTAAAATTTTACCAATCAAACATTAACCTACCCACATTGCGATAAGGTTGAAAATCATTTGCAGAAATTTGACAGATTGTGGTAACTTGATGTGCTGTCGTCTGTACAAGGATCTTCAACTTTAATTTATAAACATCTGTTTTTTTATTATTCCTATGTTCTGTGCAAATAAATTATTCTATTCTATTCTATCGTATATTGTTCTGATGTATGAGCTATATTACTGGCAAGTTTCATAAAAATCTGCTCAGAAGATTTTGTCTGGAAGCGTAATAAACATCAACGTATCCAAAATGACATGCTAAAGATTAGTGTGATGACTAATCATTAGTATAAACTTTCCATTTCCATAGTTTAGTTCTAAATTGATGCTGTTCAAATAACAAATATTGATTTGAAAAGGCCAACACATTTGCATCGATCGACCAATAAGTTTCCTTTATTTAAACTTTTTTCAACGAAGAAGCTGTGGATAAAATATTTCAAAGTAAAGAATTTCAAAGAGAAAAAGTCGATTCTTCAGATTCATTGTTTTTTAGGGTTCCGTACCCGAAGGGTAAAACGGGACCCTATTACTAAGACTACGTTGTCTGTCTGTCTGACTCCAGGCTGTATCTCATTAAACGTGATAGCTAGAAAGCTGAAATTTTCACAAATGATGTATTTCCGTTGCCGCTATAAAAATTAAAAAAATATGTATATTAAGGGGGGTCCCCATACAATAAACATGTGAAACTGCAAATTATAACCTTGTTATTCATATATTTGTAGGAAAAACAAAGTTATTTTTTTGCTGTCCAAAAAAATATTGTATTTTATCTAGTTGTAGGTAATAGATACGTTAATTTTTCATAGATAATTGTACGGAACCCTACATGCGCGAGTCCAACTCGCACTTGGCCAGTTTTTTTTCTTTTCAGCTATCGACTCGTAGAACTTCATAAAAATACGTATTGTAAAACAAAACTCTGAAAGTTAATTTTACCTGTTAAGGTGGGGCGGAGTGCTTTGGCTTGTATAAAAAAGTTCACCTTTTATGTTTTGAAAGGATAGGAGAAATTTTCTTGGCAGCCAATGAGCTATGAATTTGTTTAATGAGGATATTAGTTACTGGCTTTTTAGTGCAATTTTATTTGAGCTATATGGATCAAAAGCATGCTCTTTACAGGCAGGAGTAAAAGCCACAAAAACATTTACATGTTATGTTCCTTCTAGTTCTTTGTATTCTCAACCCACGGAATACTCTGCCATTTAATTTTTGGCTCATATATCTTTTGAATTATTAACCGACTTCCCAAAAAGGAGGAGGTTCTCAATTCGACCGTATCATTTTTTTTATGTATGTTCATTTAAATTATTTTACTAAATCAAATGTTTGATCTTAATAAAATTTTGGCTTTGTACATATTCAATTTGTGGAACATAAATGTTAGTGCAACACACACGCATATGTATTTTGTCTCTTCTATATTGCATAAGTAAACTACATTAGCTAGAACATAAAAAAGAAACATAAATCAATAAAACCTTGCATCTAAAAACATAACCATCCTTGGTCGTCGGGTAAAAAACGACAACAAGATGGCTGCTAGTAAAGTTGTCAACGTAAATAGAGAGGCCAAGGTCAGACATCATTCATCTTGCCATACCCCATCAATCTAACGTGACGTAGGGTAGGCCGGTTAAGACATGTCGTTACCATGACGCGTTCAAAGAAAAACTGGAAAATTTGCGAATTGGACTCAAGGACGAAGGGTTCTGTAGTGATAAAGGAATAGCAAAAAAATTGCGATAGCCGAAAAACTGACTTTTATCATATACACGCCTATTGTGAAAAAAGATTTTTGCATTTTTAATGTAAGAGAGCTTATTAGCCTTTAGAATATTTATTTTATTCGGATTTGTAGTATTTGTTTTTAAAGCGGCAACAAAATCAGATCTACGAAAATATCAACTATATAGCTGTGATGGTTTATTAGACACTGCCTGGAGAGACACGGAAGGAAGAGTTGAGTTTTTCAGTAATAGGGTAAATTTTACCCATTAGGTACGGGACCCTAAAACCATGGAACAAATTCACTGGTTCACAGAGGCTTAGGCAGGGATCATAGGGTGTGAAGAAACAAAAGATAGCGGATAGTTAATAATGAAAATGATTTATTACTACCCGATATATCGTGTCATTTTTATGTGGACAGTTTTATTGGACATTAGAGAGTATGTCGTCAGTTTTTTTTTATACCCTCAAGATTTTTGTCAGGTTGCAGACTGATTTGGAAATCTTCAAACGATGTCTCTGGACTGTTAAGAATTTTACTGAAACCCATATGTGTTCTTTCAAGAGCCTTCCATGTACCAGAGCTGTGTATCTCTTTCAAACAATACTACAGCCCCAACAGGCATATGCCTTAAGGAACCCAATTCTCCAATTTTGCTTGCCAAACGAACAGACTGTAGTCCAAACAAACGCTTCAAAGTATTTCAATATTAAATTATTGAAAAGAGGTTGAAACTTTATGTGTATCTAAAATTACAACTTATTGCCGCCGAGGATGTACTGGATCTGAACATCGTTGCAAATCCGGATCTACAAAGAAGATCTTCATTCTAGTCCGAATCACAAAGGGCTTTATAATTATGCTAATGGGCTTAAGTTTGGGGAACTGGCCGGCCCAAAATACTAAAGAGTCCCAAACTGGACCTTGCATAAAGTCCAAAAAATTGGACTTTCCATACAAAATTGACGATTTGCTGATTGATTTAATATGGGAGCTCATATTTTTTTTTTTCATTTTACGATCTATGTCCCTTAGGAAAAGTTCAGTTTGATGAGCACTTTCACCTCCTTCAGGGTTTGAAACGAATGTATTTTTTTCGTGTATAAGAACATCACTTACCATCAAAGCAGAATAACAACCCAAAAACCCATTCAGCATTAAAAAAAACTACAATAATATTCAATATTCGAAAACATATTTACCCTCGTCAAATCGGTTTTAACAACAAATAAATCGGTCTCGCCCCACTGGCTAAGCTAGTGAAGTGTGTAGTCATTTGTCAATATGTTTGTTGCTGAATTGGAATGGAGCCAGCCCTTGGGGAAGGTTTGAGATCGAAGTCAGGCTTCCTTGGTATCCCTTAGAGATGATTGTGCACACGATACGGGATATATTGTGTTTGATGTGGAGTGCAATTCGATGTAGATAGACATCTTGGTTTGGAGTGTTGTGTTTCTCGGAATTTAGGGCATAACGAAAATATGTAGTTGTAGCTAAAGTTTGAATAAAAAATGTTATGATAAGATACTTACGTTAAACTAGCTCCCACCAGCGGTTTCACCCGCGTCCCGTGGGAACAACTCTGCGCACCTGGATGAAAGCTTTTAGCCTTTCCCTATAAATGGGCTATCCAACAATACAGCAACAAACAAAAAACTCTTCAGCTTGTATTATTAGTATAAATAGCTGCCAATTAATTAAAACACAGATTAATTCAATTAGAAAATAAACTATTTCATTTTAGCTAGACCTAATTTTCTAGTTAAACACAGTAACCTTGTACGAAAATTTACTAAAACCCACAAGTGCCAGCAAAATTAACTAACAGCTAATTTGAAAGGCAAAAATCCATTACTTTATACATAAAATTCAGCCTAAACTAACAACACTTAAATTCGTTTACAAACAATTTATCTTTAAACCAATGCTCAACTATCTTATAAAAGACTAGCTGACCCGGCGAACTTTGTTCCGCCTTAAAGGGAATATCACACATAAACACCTTTAGAAAAAAATTATTTAATGATTCTTTATTTGCCATTTATTGTAGCATCATGTGATGGAGTACATTTTTTTGATTTTTCAAGCGCGAAAACAAATAAAGCGGAAGGTTTTGCGACTCGTGAACATGCCACTTAAAATTATTGGCTATGGGAAAAACATGGATATTCGAGATTAAGACCTCAGCGATTGGCCTTGTGACTTATTTACAGTGATGGCGAATGCAAGATGAATCGAAAATTTTAGCTGTTTAAACTCAAATGGCATGTCGGTTTGGAAAATCGGGATCATCGGAATGAGAACTTTCCCCCCTTTGAATTTTCCTTTGAGTATTGTGGCGTAAATCAAATTGTTCATCAGTTTATTTGCCATCAAACGTGCACATTGCACAGTTCTGGTTGATTTAAGTTACGAAGCATGGTGAGCAGTTACATCGACATGTCCTGTATCCTTCCAGTATTTAGCTACCTCTCTACCAATTTTCAGCCGAATCTGTTCAGCCGTTCTTGAGTTATAAATTATGATGTCCTGGTACTTGGTTAGCAGTTGCGTCAGGAGATTTGAATACTTATATAAGTTATGCGGTCGTGGTACATAGTGAGCAGTTGCATCGAGATCCCGTGATTATGCGGTCCTGGTACATGGTGAGCAGTTGCATCGAGATCCCGTGATCATGCGGTCCTGGTACATGGTGAACAGTTTCATCGAGATCCCGTGATTGTGCGGTCCTGGTACATGGTGAGCAGTTGCATCGAGTTCCTGTGATTATGCGGTCCTGGTACATCGTAAGCAGTAGTATCGAGATCCCGTGATTATGCGGTCCTGGTACATGGTGAGCAGTTAGTTGCATTGGGATCCCGTGAGTATGCGGTCCTTGCATCGAGATCCCGTGTTTGGATTGTACTCAGGAAATTTATGCAGTCCTGGTATTTTAATTATTGGTGCGGCCGCATTATGTAAATTATTTTTACAAATATTTGAGGAACTTCTAATTTANATACTTGACTAACTACTTGACTTTGAAAAATTGTAGATGGCGCAACACATTTTTTCTCACATGTCTTTCCTCGATTTTGAGGGTTCTGGTTGAGCTAAAATTATTCAAATATATATTTTGAGTTAATTGCTGTGGCCTGGATGCTAACCTAAAGATACTCCGGCAGCATTTAATTTTATAAAAATAAAAACCCGAACTCCATCTACGATTTTAAATGATAATTACTAAGCCTGACACTATTGTCAAATTTCACATGTTTGAAAAGTCATAAAATATCTTACCGACCTGTACTTACGGAATTTCTACGTAATTTCGGGTTTCACGATTTCGGGTTTCACATTTCGGTCGCGTGATACCTGTCGCGATTTTATATATTTTTCCCAATACAAAAAGTGCTCAACGCCACTAAAGAAGTTTTCACTTCAAAAACAATCAGGCAAAATAGTTTATTCACCCTTTTTAGTTTCTGAACGCATGTACAAATGTCAATCATTACTTACAGTAAGTATTTGGCTTATTCTCATTTTCATCCACGAAGTATTCCCAAAGTCACCCACGACAAAAATATTAAATTAAAATTAGAATTAAAGCGTTTCCTAATTTGCTCCACGACCTTAAAATTGNATTTTGAGTTAATTGCTGTGGCCTGGATGCTAACCTAAAGATACTCCGGCAGCATTTAATTTTATAAAAATAAAAACCCGAACTCCATCTACGATTTTAAATGATAATTACTAAGCCTGACACTATTGTCAAATTTCACATGTTTGAAAAGTCATAAAATATCTTACCGACCTGTACTTACGGAATTTCTACGTAATTTCGGGTTTCACGATTTCGGGTTTCACATTTCGGTCGCGTGATACCTGTCGCGATTTTATATATTTTTCCCAATACAAAAAGTGCTCAACGCCACTAAAGAAGTTTTCACTTCAAAAACAATCAGGCAAAATAGTTTATTCACCCTTTTTAGTTTCTGAACGCATGTACAAATGTCAATCATTACTTACAGTAAGTATTTGGCTTATTCTCATTTTCATCCACGAAGCATTCCTAAAGTCACCCACGACAAAAATATTAAATTAAAATTAGAATTAAAGCGTTTCCCAATTTGCCCCCATGACCTTAAAATTGAAAAAAAAATTGTATTTCCGAAAACAAATAATACAATGGGTTGATTCTCAAATTGCTCCACACGTTTTCTTCAAAGAATTATAAAAATAAATATTATATTTGGACTGCATTTTGGTACCAAACGATGACTGAAGTACAGTCAGTAGGAAAAACAGTTTTAAAACATGTACGTGAGGAATAATAAATCAAATTAATAATTTTAAAAAATTTCAACCCTTCATTTTTATTTTTGGCCATTATTTCGCTAAGGTAGGTCGCTTATGCATCTTCTTCCAATTCAGTTATGATTCCCTGGTACTTAGCTGAATGTCCATCGATATTTAATACAAAACCTTTATTATGATGTTCTAAATGTTTCATCGTATATGCGTTTAAAGGAATAAACCACCTATCTTATTCAGTTGTCACGACGCATAACATTTTTATACCGACTGTTCCTCAGCAAGAAAATGCCATGGATGCATTTGGGAATCGATGTTCGCGTTTCAAAAGTTTGCTAAACAAAAGAATGGGGCAGATTGCGAATAACCCAGTATTTGACAGGTACGAAACGAATGAACGTTTAAGGTAAAATCTTTCTTTTTTTATGTATTCGTATTTTTTTATTGTTTTTAAGATGTATTCTGTTATTCGGGGCGGAGACGAATCCAACGAACCAAAAACCATGAAAATCGGTCCAGCAGATCTCGAGT
>NWSH02000296.1:7526282-7536507 GCA_002382865.2 Heliothis virescens | reverse complement strand
GCGATGAGAACAACAGACTGCTCCTAAACGTAAGCAAGTAGCAGGCGGAAAGTTGCATCGTCAAACATGGTGCCAATGTTGGACGATGGTAGTGCTGAAGCCATATACCCCGACTCCCATCTACCCACAGCCAGTAGGCGGGCTCGCTCAGCAGGAAGTAGTTGCCGTTTCAATTAACTATTCCCGATTACTCTGCAGAGCGGCTCATCCCACTGTCGTTGGGAAGATGGTTTGTTGGGTAAGTCTGTATTCGGACAGTAATTTTCCAGGCGTCCATAGCCTCGGATATGTACGGTACCTCAAAATCAACCAGTGTCGGAGCAAGATGTTCCTGGCTAATTTCTCAGTACCGGTGAACCCGAGGATATGAAAGCCGGTAAACTAATACTTATTAATTTTGGCGGACGCCAGACCTCCCACTGCGGATGGGCAATGTGGCTTGCAGCCAGGCTCGGTCGTCCAGGGCCACATTGAGAATGAACTGAGGGTAGGGCGGATAATTTTATCAACTTGGTCTAAAAGGTGGCTATGTTTCCAAAGATGAGAAGAGCGGAGGAAATATATGTAAATTTGGTCCAATTTTGCGGACGCCGAGACCTCCCATGCGGATGGGCAATGTGGCTTGCAGCCAGGCTCGGTCGTCCAGGGCCACATTGAGAATGGAACTGAGGGTATGGCGAATAATTTTATCAACTTGGTCTAAAAGGTGGCTATGTTTCCAAAGATGAGAAGAGCGGAGGAAATATGTAAATTTTGGTCCAAAACAGCAATACCGAATAATGGTGGTGGCTGAATGCATGTTAATTTTGTATAAACGTTCCGAAATATCATTAAAATTTTCAATTTTTTCTTCAATAAATGAAGAAAAAGATTGGTCTAGGACGGGAGCTCCAAGGAGTCGTAGAGACTGTTTGTCTATGATTTTGATCTGTGGAGCTATTGAAAGAAATTTGGAAATTGTCAGCTGTCTGTCAGTACTGTCAGAGATAAATAATTCGCATTTGGTGAGATTCAGTTCTAAGCCAATGGAATGTAATTTATGTTTTAAATGAAGTAAATCCCGAAAGACAGTCTCTACATCACCTCCCAAAGTCCCATCATCTAGATACCAAACGTTGAATTTCGAATTTAGCTCTCGAATGATTGGGTGTAAAGCGAGGCTGAAAATTACTGGTCCGAGGGGGTCACCCTGTTGGCAGCCAACTGCGGATTCCAATAAATTGTCCTGATAGAGTAATTTTGATGGGTGCCTGTAGCACTGATAGAGAAAGCTATAAATTTTGGGTACACTCTTTATTTCCTCACTATAATTTTGCCACAAAATCTATGATTACTTTGTAAGTATGCTCTATTTACTAACAAGAGGTTTCAAGAATGGTGTTGCTAATACTACCGCATGTTGAAAATTTATCAAATCAAATCTAAAAATTCACCTGCCTGGGCGGGATGTTCAGAGTTACCGCAGCCCTGGTACACAAAGGGCTCCAGAAGAAACACGGTGGGTTTTAGTCAGTAAGAGTCTGACACTCCCTCACGCTTCATTCACTCAGCGGGAGATTTACCAACACCAAAAATAAAACACATTCAAAAATATTAATTCTAATTCAACTTCTGATATCTGTAAGAAAACTACTCATCAGCTATAATGAATCGGTACCGAAAAATATACTCTTGTAAAACTTTTTCATCACAAAATGTTCTGACACCACCGAACTTCGTACTCCAACTAAGAAACAGGTGGGTTCTATTTCGAAAACAAGTTCATTATTGTTTCTTAACAACTCACTAGACTTAATTAGTTCTGAACTTATCCAACAATGTTCTTCATGTTAAGAAAGTCTGACGTAATGGGTTCGAAGAAACATGAAATTGTTATGTTATTGGGGACTTTGATGCTGCGTCACTTCGGCCTTTTGAATACATTGTAGAATTGGACTGAGACTACTCTGTATCGTGCCTTAGATTTTGAACTTGGTAAAGATATACAAATTAAAGATTTTTGTTCGTTTCCTTTCTAGATATGGTAATGTAGGCTATGCACGTTTAATTAATATTGTGTTAAGCCATAACAGCTAGTGCAATTGTATCAATATATTGTCAATCCTGGCCATTGAATCTTGATCCATGAATTGACTATAATATTTTGTGGTCGCAAAACATTCACTACTTTTCTATGGCATTATCTGTCATATAGCTACTTAGGACTTTATCTGAAACCTATAAAAGTGGCCCTTACTGTTGTCTAGTTTTTAATTTTCGCTTAAACAAGGATTATAATAGTTTTTATAAAATCGCGGTTACTAAACCCCTACCTTCAATGGTCAACACGAGCTATCCGGTTCCTTTTTATCAATAGTCCGCCATCAATATTTATTTCAATCTACCTACAAAAAGGGAAGCATTTAGATAGCATGATTTTCACTTCTAAGGCTGGATAATGAAGAATGTAGGTAGCAAATTATCATAACTTTAGTGTTCCTTTTGGAGAAAGTATTCGGCCTAGGTAGGCCTTTTTTGGGAGTCGGTTTCGAAGTATACTTTGAAATGCTACCATTTCACATAACGTATTGGCGCAACCATTATCCAATAATTTCACAATATGACACTAGTTTCGGTAATTGATATAGACTTCTGACTACCACCTCATCATACTGCCGTCTACTAATAACAGCAAGCAAAGAGCACCAACCACAATTAACTCATCTCTCTTCTGCAAACAGTCAGCGTGGCCTATACTTACTAGCTTCTGCCAGCGGTTTCACCTGCGTCCCATGGGAACTACTCGGAGCACCTGGATAAAAAGTAGCCTATAGCCTTCTTCGATTAATGAGCTATCTAACACTGAGAGAATTTTCAAATCGGACCAGTAGTTCCTGAGATTAGTGCGTTCGAACAAAAAAACAAACTCTTCAGTAACTCTAACCGTCATACCGTTATACCAGTTTTGGGTAGCCCGCATCCACCCACTGACTGACCAAAATAACATGAGTGGGTTATGTTATTCTAATCTATACCTACTAATATTAAAAAGCTGAAGAGTTTGTTTTTTTGGTTGAACGCGCTAATCTCAGGAGCTACTGGTCCGATTTGCAAAATTCTTTCAGTGTTAGATAGCCCATTTATCAAGGGAGGCTATAGGCTACTTTTTATCAGGGTGCGCGAAGATAGAGAAGTTAGAGGATATTTCTACGGGACGCCGGTGAAACCGCTGGCGAAAACTGTTATATTTATATAAACTGCCAAGTTTCAACAAAATACATTCCGTGGTTTTTGCGTGAAATTGGAACAAACATCTATGCACACCAACTTTCGTATTTATAAATAGGATTTGTACCTACACACTTTTTGTTCAACTGTGTGAACTAATCGGATATTCAAACTATGCGGACTAATTCGAGCGAATAAAATCAAAACCATGTGTGAAACGAAATAGGTTTAAAATATGGCGATGGATTTAAATTATGGGAACGTATATAAAAATTCAGTGAAAAAATATAAAGTGTTAATAATTCCAAATGGTTGACATGTAAGTTGTGTGTTTTTTGACTAGCCAGCGTCCCATAAACTTCTTCACTAGCTTCCTAATAGTGAAAGAATGAATCAGTTCAGATAAACATACAAACTATCAAATCTTTCCTCTTCATATATGTATTGATGATGGCGTCTTAGCCGATTGCCGACTACCGCGGCTGTTCTCATATAAGGAGATCAGCCAGCTACGCAGGACATATTATAGTGCACAAGTATTTGCGCTGACACAGGTGCACTCCCTATTTCCACACTCTCATGGCCCGATTGGACGGCAATCCGACACCACCGGAGAGAGATCAGGTGCAGGACCGACATTAACGTGCTCTCTGATGCACAGTTGAATCAATCACCAACTCCGGGCTGCTTTGTGAAAGTTTCTAAAACCCACAAAGCGATTTCGGCCCGACCCGGGAATCGAACCCGAGACCTTGTGCACAGCATAACAAGCAACTTTTCGTGGAAACTCTAAGGGTGCGTTTCACAGATTCCAGATAGAGTTCTAGATAGCTATGTGACAGATTATGCCATAGAAATGTTATTAATGTTGACTCCCTTTCTATAGCATTAACTGTCAGTTAGCAATCTACAACTTTATCTAAAACCTATTAGACTGGTCCTGATTTATTTTTCATGTCATTGCTATCACGTAAGATTCTTAGATACCAAATTAATAATTAATTCACAAGTGAGGACTCTCGGTAGAGCTTTTGACTGTATTATAAGATCGTTAATTATTATGGAAATAAAGCTTTCAGGAGGCGTAATTACTCAGCACATTTACATTTATGGCGTCTAAACATAGGTGTTGGAAATATAAGTACACCGCTTGTAATCATGGGTTTATGTAATCGGGCATTCTATTTTTGTTGTGTACGTTGTAGTAGGGAGAAGGTTCATGTGTTATAAAATTGTGAAAGCAGGTGAAATCGCGAGGAACAGCTAGTATGTAGTGAAAAAAGTATTTTACGAACAAAAAACCGACAAAGTTTTCGGTTAACGTTCTTATACAAATATTTATACAAATCACTTACGTTGTATGGGAGTTCCCAAAAATACTTATATTTTATTTTATTTTAGTTTTTTGTATTTATTGTTATAGTTGCAAGAAAAATACACCATTTGTGAAAATATAGACTGCCTAACTATCACAGTTCATGAGATATAGCCTGATGACTGTCGGACGGACAGACTGAGTGAAATCTAAATAATAGGGTCTTGTTTTACCCTTTGAGTACTTGGGTATTCAGTACCCAAGAAAAGTGACCTAACTTCCATATTTTTTTTTTATTCGCAGTCAACATTGAAAATTGGCATGCCTATACTGTTCATTTTAGAAACACCAACAAAACTGAGTCCCCTAGAAATGTAATTCACCATTTACCAGGAAATTTCTGTCAGGTGACTGTCAACCTTCTTTTAGAACTTCTTAAAGACTTTTAACAAAAGGAATGTGGACCAAGGTCGCCACTTGAAATTCAGGAGTAGGATTGACAAATGTCTTAGTGTACTTGCACACTGCAGACTTTTAGTCGGCCGATAGTTTGTTCGGGCTCATAAATCAGTATTTAGATGAATGGTATTATACACATCTATACTTAACTGGCTTCTGCCAGCGGTTTCGCCCGTGTAAAACCTAAAATTCAGTTTTTTCCCGTTCCCATGGAATTTCGGGATATCCTTTTTTATCTCACGTGAGAGTCTTCAGATGAACCTCTGTGCAAGATTTCAGCTTTATAGGTTTACGGATTTGGGCCCTGCGTTGATGAGTCAGTCAGAACTTTGATTTTTATAATATATAGATAGAACAAGATCATATAAAACTGAAGAGTATATTTATTTGTTTGAACGCGTTATTCTTGGTAGCTACTGGTCTGATTTGAAAAACAATTTCTATTACCATACTTACTATTGTGTTAGATAGCCCATTAGAAGACCATAAGAAGACTATGGGCTACTTATTATCCAGGTGTTCCCACGGAAGGCGGATGGCGGAAGCTAGTTACATATATTGATCGAGTATTACCTTCAGGTATAAGACGAACTAAAAACTTGAGTTGGATTCACGACGTTTATAAAAAAAATTGTGGCCTACTATTGAACCAATTGCCGACTTTTAGTCTGCAGTGTGTACCGTCTTACCATCTAATGGTTGTTTGCACCTATTTCAAGTTACAAATGGCAGCTAAAAGTTTTGTGCAGACTTTATACTTTGTGTTCCGTATTCCGATTATTTGTAAGGCTTTTCAGGATCTTGGATTGTGTTTTGTTATTTGTATAATTTAATTTTGTATGATTTTGTTAGATGACGTCGTTAGAAGGTCATGACCTCACCCTTCCTCATTGTAATGAGTGGATAGAAATATTTGGAAGCGACATTAATTACTAGAGTATTACAAATTCTTCCAAAGGAATTTTGTCTGTCTGTCTACCTGTCACGCTTTCAAACTTTTATTGAACTGAATTAAATGTTTGATACATGGATATCCTAGAACCTAAGAAAGGATACAGGCTACTTTTTATCCGGGTGTGGAAAGTATTTTCCTTGATGCGAGTGAAACCACGAAAAACAGCAGCAAATTCAATTAGGATGATAATTTTGACAAAAAAAAAACGAGAGTTCAGTTGAAGAAAAAGAAAATTTATTTTAACACATTTTTTTTCCATGTTCAATCCATTTCATATATTTACAACCACCTTATTCTCATCATCTGCCTAACCTTTTCCCAACTATTTTGGGGTCGGCCTCCAGTCTAACCGGATGCAGCTGAGAACCAGTGTTTTACATGGAGCGACTGCCTATCTGACCTCCACAACCTAGTTACCCGGCAATCTGGCACCCCTTGGTAAGACTGGTTTTCAGACTTTCTGGCTTCTGACTACCCGTACCTAACGACTGCCAAAGATGTTCAAATGACACACAACCACCTTATTCTATTACAAAAAAAAACTTAACCTGAGAACTATTAAAAAAGCGCATCAAAAAATTTAATGTAATTTTAACACATTATTTTCTAACAAAGTTCGTCACGACATAATTGCTGCAGGAATTGACCGATTATCTTAATTATATAAAAAAAATGAATTCATAAATGTTAAATACTGTATTTCATTTCAATAAGTCTTATAATTAATTCCACGATGCTCATTATTTTATTACTATAATCCTTAACAACTAATAAAAGGCTATTGAGAGCTTCTCAACTAATACGAGGTAAGGAAAAATAACTAGTTTATTTATCAGAATAATGATATTCACACTTTTGTACTAAATATAATAATTTCATACTGCAACAATTTTATTTTGCAATGTGCTTTTAAACACCAAATATCATGTGTGCATTATTTTAAGCCAAACTTTAAAAATACGTATATAATTTAATAGAATGTCTTAATTTGTATAATAGCAATGATATTGAGCACACAAAAAGACATGAATTTTAAAGTGCTTGGCAAGGACAGTGGGCAAAATCGCCATAGAAAATTGAAGCGCAGCGGGCGTTGTTTTGTCACTTCCAGAAATTCATTTATTTCTGCACGTTGGCGCTCATCTAAAAGTAAAACAAAATTAGGAAAATTGTTGGTCAAAAAGATACGATCAGCTACGGCAGCTCTTCCCATGTAAGGAGACTAGAATATATTATAGTGCATAAACATTTGCGCAGACACAGGTGCACTCTCTAGTTCCCTCACTCTCGTAACCCGATGGGACGGCAATCCGACACGACCGGAGAGAGATCGAGCGCAGGACCGACATTAACGTGCTCACCGATGCACAGGTGTATCTATCACTAACTTCCGGACTCCGGGCTGCTTTGTGAAAGTTTCTATAACCCACAAAGCGATTTCGGCCCGACCGACTTTACCAATCCTTATAATACTTACTGCGACATTCCATCCTCTTTTTAATAGAGAAGAGTTTAATTGAATAATAATTGTCTTGTATCAAATCCATAATGAAAGATGATAACAGCACACCGGCACCAAAGTGGTATATAAGAGTTCCCAGCCACAGTATTTTAATATTCGGCCTCTAAAATGACAAGGTAAAATGATGACAAAATATTAAGCCGTTGCTACAGACATCTGATAGTAATGCAAGTTTGAAAGTGACAGAAAGCATAATGCGATAGCACGCGGTAGAATCCTCGAGGCGATCGGCATTATGCTTTCTGTCTCGGTCTAGCAAATGGCAGTTCTAAGCGACAGAAAGAGAAAGGGCGACGGAAAAAGGCGATTCCGTGCTGCCAGATGTAGTCCAACCTTAAGCTTAAGGGCACAACTAAGTAAAACTGATAATTTTAGTATTTCCAACCATGCAATTGTTTCCTCTGTCCAGTACACTTATCCTGCATTAGTGGGTCACCACACTTTTAAAGATTACTTTCGGAGATTATTAAAAAAGAATTTTCTTTGCCACCAAGACAACAGCGGGAATAATAACGATACATGTACGGACATGGGACAAAAGTGACTAGAAACAGTAGTACGGTTTTGATAGGAGGGAAAAGTATTATGTATGAGGAACTTTGAACAACTTTTGCAATAGCTGGAACTAAATTCTGCACTCACAGCAACATTACAGAAAGATGATTGTTGCTTGAACTGAAGTTGCTCCGTATGCAAAGCGCTTTAGACCCTTAATTTATAAAAAATAAGTAGCACATACTTACTTCAGCTTTAATACCCATTATATGAAGAAAAACTTCGGCAAGAAAATTGGGTATCGAAAAACAAGAATTCAGTGCCATCTGCAAAAAAAAATTCATCACTTGCATGAGTTGTTGAAAAGTTATTTTGTTCATAGAAACAGACCATTTCTAAATCTTGAGTTATTCTTAACACGTTTCTCATGGCGTTATCCTTAAGATCCGAGAAATTTACCAACTCCTCGTACATTTTAATATACATTATCGGTGAAAATTGTTGCATCGGCCGTTTATCAAAACCTTGGGCTTCCAAAGTGTTTTTGAATATTTTTACTCTCTTATACAGCAAATAAAACACCATTATCATGTTCAAATGTCTCCAATCCATTGCTGAGAAGAACGCGTTTATTATAACAACGCCCATTGGCTCTTCAACACATATTTCGAAAGCGTAAGTGCAGAATAACATTAAAACAAAACATCTTATGCCTATGAAAGTAACAACTACCAAGTATAATGATTTCTCTAATTGCCGAAAATAACGCTCGGCAGTCGGCAATGAATCCACTCTAATTTTCTCTTCAAAACATCTTAGCAGTGATATTTCTTCTGTAATTAAGCAATTAATAACAAACATTACATATTCTAAGATGTCGCAGTATTTGAAATAACTCGTTATTCTTTTAACTTTTGTTATGAAAAGCCACAGAAGGCCTGAAACCGATAGTACTATATAAAGCGTTGTTAGAACACGTAGCTTGAGAAAAGGTTGCTTGAAGTAATATCCGAACATAAGACGAAAATACAAGATGTGGTTCAGATAGCGAATTTTCTTGATTGGAGTCATTTTTGAAATTTTTTATGTTTTTATTTTTTCAAGTTTTGGTGTTCACTTCTGCTGACGTTCGTTGAAGCAATGTCGTGTGATTCGAAATTATTTTTGAACGTATAAATGTATGATAACGATCCTGGTATTTATAGTCAAATGAAAATGGAAGTTACATTATTTTATTTACAGCACAGTGTATTTAATTAATTCTGTGTTTCGTGTGGTTTTTTCCATATCCTTGGTTTAATCTATTTTCAGACTTACAAGTAACATGTCAAATAAAAAAATGTACTTATCATTGTCTTTAATTTAATTTAAAGGTAATTTTCATATGTTGCATCATTAGATCAATCGGCCAACTTAAACAAAAAATCTCAAACATTAGCAAAAATCATTTTATCATCATCATCATTCTGCATCCCTTGTCCTATTTTATATTTATGGTTAGAGCAGCTTTTTTCTTCTTCAATAGATTTCTGTCTGACATCATCTCGCAAAAGTTAGACTGTTAACTGACAAATAAATGGCAAAATACTACAAAAACGAGAGTAGCTATACTTCTATTTTGGAACTGAGATAGCCGATATACATAGGACAGAATGATATAGATGACTTTTGATCTGAGTGATAACAGTTATTTCCTGGGACGTGAATGAAACCCCGGGTGAATGTAATTCTTTAAGGATAGGTTCAGCATACAGACGGAAGAAGAAGAACAAGTGGAAGTGCCCTTGAGCTGTAGCGCCCGAGGCAACTATAGGCGCACAATCGCAACAATCACTCAGTGACATAAAAACATATTTATTTTGATACACAATAAGTAGGCTTTTACGTTTAGATGAATTTAAACGTCAGTTGTTTTCTTTGTTTTAAAGGATGTAGAATATGTGTGAATTTGGCGATACTGGTTCTCGCACTCTACGGTATAAGGGCACTTCCACTTGTTCTTTCTCTTCCGTAGCATACATTATCTGCCTAGCCTTTTCCCAACTATTTTGGGGTCGGCTTCCAGTCTAACCGGATGCAGCTGAGAACCAATGTTTTACATGGAGCGACCTTCTCCCTCCCCCCCCGTTCACCTGGTGCAACCTGGCACCCTTTGGTAGACTAGTTGTCGATTTTCTGGGCTTTGACTACGTATGACTGCCATGATGTTCCATGCACGACCGGGACCCCCTGTTTCTCGTGCTTCGACACCGGAGCACCTTCGTTATGACAG
>NWSH02000296.1:7497820-7523720 GCA_002382865.2 Heliothis virescens | reverse complement strand
ATGGTCACCCATCCACGGACCGACCGCGCCAAGCGTTGCTTAACCTTATGATCGATCGATCCGCGTGACTTTGACTTAGCCACGAGCTCTTCCCTCTTCTTCTCTTCCGTAGCATACATACTTCCATATTCAGTATGATTCATACATCTGGGGTATGAACCTTAGTTTACCCCTCGCTTTTCTCTGATTGCAAATGTCACCTTTTCAATTCCAACTTTAGAGTTTTTCGCCTCAGCAGAGCTGTAGAAATGTTTTACTTTTTCAGTAAATTGAAAACTCTATTAAGTTAATGAGTTCTTCAACGTAAATACAAGTGGTTTTGTTTGAGTTCTCTTTTATATTAGTTCTAGTGTTTTCGCAGTCAATTGCCCAAAATTTTTTTGAAGATTTTTTAAAGTCATTATTTAGATCATAATTATTGACCTTTTTGTTCAAGATTTTGTATTCTGAACTATAATATAGTAAGAGTAGCATTAGCTTTTTTTATTTGGCTTATTCTACAAATGGAGGTCATACCTAAAGCAATAAGTATGTTTATTATATAACACGGACTAAAAAACCTCTCTCATCGTTACTCAAAAGCAAGTACACTAAAATCTTCTTGACACACCACCAATTTAATTTGAACCTTAATTCTATGACTCCAAAAACTTTTCAGAGGTCAACTCTCACTGGATATGTAACCAGTGTATCTAGAGCTTTGAACCGTTTGCTGTTTGTACTCGACAGAGGTCCAGTGTAAATGGATAATATATTTATATGTACACATAATGTTGTTACCCAGACTTTTTGAATCGAAAGCCCATTCGAGTGCCATACAATCAAGCTACACCATTCGATTCCGTGACGTCGAGCACCGTTCATTACAGAACGCAATTGGTCGAAACGAATCGAATCGCGGCATCGATACTGTAGGTAGGCATCGATATTGAATGTTCGATTCTTTGCTGGATTAGGAAATGGTTCTGTGGGAATAAAAGTAATTGTTATCAAGCAAGATTTTTTTGAAGACATTTTCTTCTATCGCAGCATCAAAGAGATTAAAATTATGATTGAACTAAGTAGGTACTAGAAAACTTTATGCATGTTAATAGTAGAACTTTAGTACGATACAATTAAACTGTATACAAATTCTATGAATTATCATATTTCTCTGAGAAACTTTTGGTAACCAAATCGTATTTTAGCATCGCATTAATTTAAGTGCCCAAGCACATTGTCTTTGGAATACTTTATAGTAAATAGTACTTTGTGGCTTACTTAGAGAGTAAAAGCATAAAATCATAAGATTTATTTTAAAATTAAACTTACCTACTACTAAGTTACTACTTATTACTAAGTACTAAAAGATTTTTTAAGAAAAGGGTACTTGGCAAGTACGTTTTAGATACTAATCTATATCTATAGAGATTTTAAATCAAAGTCATAGTTATAACGTGCCCAGTAACCCGTTTTGGCAGTTAAAAGTACCTAAATGGAAAATATCGCTATTTTTGGTTGCTTATGCGGAAATATACATATAAAATGTAATAATAATTCGAAAACGTTAAAATGTCTCGGAACATTCATGGGATATATCTTCATTGAGGTATAAGATACTTGTTTTTCTTCTAAGCTAGAGAAATCTATATTTTGCAGTTTGAATTCAGCTTATGGACCACCTTGTATAATCTCTTTGACAAATAGACAAGTTCAAAAATTCAAAGAGAAAAAAAAAGTATCTAAAACTAAAACACATACCAAGAATTTTATGCATTCCTACCACATCCAAGCCGTTGGTAGTACACTTACAAATTGGAGACGCCTTCCTTGTTTCAGTATTCTGTTTAGATCGGAACGTTTAATGGCTGCTTCCGTATTGCATCGAAAGTGCCAATTGTACACTCGTATTTCGTGTTCGAATTTAAATTGGTGCATATGTTTTTCGTAGAAACTGTTTTAGACATTGTGCTGCGAGATTCGTTAGATTTTGTAGGATGTGCCCGGTAGAGGAAAACCCGGCCCAGTGCGAGTTGTAGATACTATTATATATGAAAAATGAACGAATCTACCTACAACTAGCCAAAATACAAACAATTTTCAGACAGCAAAAGATAACTTTTTTTTTCATACAAATGTATAAATAACAGAGTTATAATTTGCGGTTTCACACGTTTATTGTATGGGGAACCCCTTAATATATTTTTTTATTTTTTTGTATTTGTTGTTATAGCGGCAACAGAAATACATCATTTGTGAATTCAGCTTTCTAGCTATCACGGTTAATGAGATACAGCGTGGAGACTGACGGACAGACAGACTGACAACGAAGTCTTAGTAATAGGGTCCCGTTTTAACCTTTGGGTACGGAACCCTAAAAATTAGGGTTTGTTATAGTATATTTATGAGAAAAGTATGTAGGTAAGCAAGTATGGGATTGGAATGGATGCGGGCTGCCAAAGACCGATCAATGGTTGGCCAATGGTTGGCGTTTATTGGGGGATTTCCTTATTAATATCGTAACTGCAAATGGAACTCTGTCTCCCTCCAAAACCCCTGAACCAATTTATATAGACTTTGGTACGCAGATAGTCTCAGAGAGCTTAAAAAAGGACACTATCTACTTTTTATACAGGTGCAGTAAAAATTCCAATTGGGTTGCGGAATAAAAGAGCTAGTATTATAATAAGACTAATGCCTCCACTCCAGCCTGTAAAAAAACACAAAAAGCTAAAGTTCTATAACCACGTTCTTATAAACAAATGAAGCAAAATGTTCCTTTACTATGAGCTAAATGTTAAAGCCATTACAGAGCAAAGGAGCCACTCTATGGATCTTATTTAAATAACTTATTTACACGACTCACATTTCCTTCACATTTATGGGGTGGAATGAAAACCGTCTTTCAAGTTGTGTTTGTATGTGGAGTTTTGCTCGACTGCAAAGAGTTGTGTTTGTTTTTTATTTTTGTGTTTTTTATTCATTACCCGCTGGATTCTAAGAGGTGTAAGAATAATTTTGAGTATACACATGTGTTAATTATTGCGCTTTTTGTTTGGCAGTTTTATTAAATTCTATTTATAACGAAAGCATGAATGTGGTAGCAAATAAAATGTTCATTGGATTTTATACTGAATTATTTTGTTACAGAATCAAAAGAATAATCTCGCTTTCATTTTTGAATAACACATCATAATATCAACTGCAGTAGATGCAGGTTGCTGAAGATTGAGCAAAGTGGGGAACTTTGGGGGAGGCCTTTGTCCAGCAGTGGACGTCTATCTGCTGGAACGACGAAAGAGTATGGGTGTTATTTTCCAAAAACCAACTTCTTAAATACATCTGAGGCTACAATAACTCAAGCAGTTAAATAAAAAAAACAAACGTAACTTCATCCCATTATATCGACTAGGAGCCTATCATTAGATGGTTTGTATAAATAAACTAGCTTCTGCCAGCGGTTTCACCCGCGTCCCGTGGGAACTACTCGGCGCACCCGGATAAAGTAGCCTATAAGCCTTTCTCGATAAATGGGCTATCTAACACTGAAAGAATTTTTCAAATCGGACCAGTAGTTCCAGAGATTAGCTCGTTCAAACAAACAAACAAACTCTTCAGCTTTCTACTATTAGTATAAATTATAATTAGCAGGAAGCCACAAGTTCATCAAAGAATTTACTTGTATTTTTTATCCCGTGGTCAACCTCTCGTGTCACGGTTACCGGGTCTCAAAGCAAACGACATGAAATCGACTTAAAATGTTATTTAAAAAGAATTTTATCCTTATTTGCCTACGACACTGCTTTAAGAAAAGTAGGATTATTCTTCTCGTTCTTTGCATAGAATTATTCTAATTTGCTTACGACCTTTTTCAGGTGCGTTTTAAGTCAAGGAAACAAAGTATTTTGAATTAAAAAAAAACATTTGAATTTTTAATTCTACAAAGGAAAATGTCGTAAAATCTTAAGAACGTTTTAATTCATTCATTCAATTTGATGACGTATCTAAAGTCTACCACGAGAAAATGAACTATCTAATGAAAGAAACCGCACCTAAATCGATTCATCCTTTTCAGATCTTTATAGTACCAGAGACAGGCATACTTACACCCTTTTTCCATCGGATGCTACAATAAAATGGTATTTTATCACATTTCACATCACACTCTTATAATTCATGCGTAAACGGCTGAATGAATTTTGATAAAACTTAGCAGTAATATAGATTATATACCAGAATAACATACAGGCTTCTTTTTATCCGGGTGCAAGAAGTAATTCCTTAGAGTAGCGGGTAAGGCCCGGCGCCCATTATCGGCATCGGCAAGGAACAGGATCTTTCGGCATCCTACATGCAAGCGCACACTGTCGAAAACTATGCTTTGGCATGCTGCAACGTTCTTAGGGTTGACGAGGAGTCTTTTAGCATGCCGCACCGTCCAGGTCAAGCTATTCCCGAGTTGTGCCTCAGCGCCGGCGGCATACCGAAGGATGCTGAAACATCCTGAAGCATTCTTAAGGCTGCCGATACAGCAGCCTCAAGCAAACCGAAGTGGTATTTTTGTTATTACGACCATATACAATGGAAATTTCAACTTTATTGTCATTATGTTAATGTATATTGCTATTTGCCACCTAAAATCCTCAGTCGTGCCGATGCCGGTAATGGGGGCCGGGCCTAAAACTGCTGGGAGAAGCTAGTTAATCATATTCGGGAAAGACTAGTGCAATATACCATTAGTTAAAAACAACCTTATCTCGTGGTATTACCCAAAAACAAAACTTACATAACAAATGATGTTTGAATATTCATACGTTTTGTAACACCTAATTTTGTTTGCAAACAACCATGGGGCTATTAAAAACACTGAATTATTCAAATTGTTTGTTTTGTAGTGTAATTTTGGGTTCGCAAACATAGCTCGACCATGTAATTATAGGATTTTTATTGCGTCATTCTACATATTTTAATGCAACAGCTAACGTGTGGTTGCTAGAATAAAGAAAAAAAAATACGAAGTATAAGGAGAATCTGTTTCTGATTCAAAAAGAGGAGAACCGTCTATAATAAACTTTACAAGGTACTAGCTTCTGCCAGCGGTTTCATCCGCGTCCCGTGGGAACTACTCGGCATACCCGGATAAAATAGCATTCTTCGATAAATGGGCTATCTAATACTGAAAGAATTTTTCAAATCGGGCCTGTAGTTCCTGAGATTTGCCCGTTCAAACAAACAAACTCTTCCGCTCTATAATATTAGTATAGAAGCTCTATAATATTAGTATAGATAGGACCTTAGGATTAAAAAAGAATCTGGAATTATCTCATACTATTCGCATTTTCGTTCTTTGGGACAACAAATTGCTTGAATACTTTCAATTCAATTCCAAAGAAACAACTGAAAAATAACACCTGTGCAAACGTGTCACCTTTTCCATAACTATTGGAATAAAAATAATAAACTTTGCAATTCATGTATTCATCCACATTGGATGTGAATATTTGTAAAGCCATCATGTAACAGATATGCACATCGCGGGCACGTTCTATCATTTAAATGAAAATAAAAATTGTAGAAAAAAATCTATATTCGAGGTCGATTGTTGGGATTTGAAACCACCAACCCATATTGGTCACTAACGCTCAATCCTTCTCTGTATTTGAGGAGGCTTGTGCCTAGCAATGGAACGATCAAAATGCTAAAAATTGCGATGATGCTGATGATCTTGATACTTGCAAACAAATACAAACTTTTTGTTCCCAGAAAATGTCCGCATGCATTTCATGTCTAGCTCACAACTAATCCTCTTTACTATTCTGAATTTAGAATAGATTTTCAAAAAGAGCCCAGTCCATATTGCTCTATCCTTAAGAGAGAGAAAAAATAAGTCAAGTTGGTCCCATTATATCTGCCACATGTGAAACACAGAAAAATACTAAATATCACAGCAGAAATCCAATCAAACAGCACTCCTTTATGTTCTCGACAATATTCGTGTTTCTTGAAACTGCTGTTTATTAAGTAAATGTTTTAGAAAAACTGACGTTTATATTGTGGGCGAACTTGGAACTAAAAACATTTCCACCAATCATGTCGCGCTACGAAGTCAACCCATTTTAAAAGGAGCAGTTAAAAAATTTGCTATCACAAAATTCTTTATTCCGGTAACAAAATTGTCCAACGAAACTGCGTCTCAACTTTCAGCACTTCACATTTTGTAATTGGGCCACTATGCGCCAACAAGCCTTTTTATTTTTCAGTGGCAAGTCTCGTTTGCTTGCGGAGAAGTAGGAAAAAAGACCCCAAAAGAGTTCCCTTCCACGCGGTTGCTTATTGTGTTCAGAAAATCGTTATTTTGTAGAATTTTAGTCGTTTTAAATATTTTTGCGATTTTGGAAATTGGGTTACAGAATTGTAAATAGGAAAGTAATTTGACTTTCTTTTTGTTACACTTTTAAATAAATAGATTAAAGTGAACGGCCTTAAAGGGAATAGAATAATTTTTAATGCCATTAAAAACATCCTGTAAAAAACCCAAGTCTCGCAGCTCAGACTCTCTACCGTAAAAAGTTGTGAGATCAATGTAATACCAAGTCGGTTAATCTATTTAGTCTCTTCTCTACTTAAAGGACCTTCTGTCTTTCGTCATTACATACGTTTAACAAATAGAACGACTTGGCCATCGCATGATTTGGTTATTAGTATGTATCACACTACACAGCACGACGGGCCAGCAACCTAATTCCTCACCTGAGTCCTTCAGAATATGATGATTGAGGTGAGTATCTTAAAGAAGTTAATGTTCCTGAAACTTCAATGGCGAACAAGAGTACCAATTAATGAATTGGTTTCGAGAATTTCAATCGCGTGAGGCGCGACAGACTAAAGAATCTAATATAATTGTAATATTCACTGGGTTTTCATGTGATGGCCAAGTCGTTCTATTTGTTAATACGTATGTAATAACTAAAGACAGAAGGTCCTTTAAGTAGAGACTAAATAGATTAACCGACTTGGTATTACATTGATCTCACAACTTTTTACGGTAGAGAGTCTGAGCTGCGAGACTTGGGTTTTTTACAGGATGTTTTTAATGGCATCTCACTTCTTTTTGTAGAGTTTATCTTTACATATACAAAAGACAGGTAAAGGGTGTCTTTAGCCCAGGAAACTGAACAACTTTTCTCTTGAAACATAAGTAGAATTTGTACTGTAAAGACAGACGGTTTTTTCATAATTCAACATACTTTCCCACAGGTATGTTGTTCAGTTTCATGGGCTAAACACACCCTTACCCACTCTATACCCCCTCCCGTTATGCCTCATATAGTAGATATCTATCTACACCTATTATTTTCTATTGTACAGTAATTATTCATTAACTGCAAATGTAACCTAGTAATCCTATACATTTATATAAGATTACAAAGTTATTCATGCAGTTAGTGTATTTAGAAAACTGGACCGAAATTGCAAAATGTTTAAGTTTTCCCATAATAAGGACACTAAACTCTATATGTATTCTAAATTTGAAGCTTCTATGTCTGCTAGAAGTGCCTTGGACTTTTGATGATCGGTGAGTCAGTGAGTGACAAAATTCAGAAACTTTAATAAGTTGTCATTCTTAAACTACTGGTTCAAATTGTCTGAAATTATAAATACACCGTATTTATACAATGCCTAATTAGTTACTAAAAAATCAGGCTTCTTGTTTTATCCACAACGAAATTATAGTGGGTCGAAAATAGCCTGAATTGCTTCGAGAAAAGGATGGTACGGCTGTGTCGCTTTTTCTGCTTGACTTGGCGGGGGCACTGCAGAGCCCCCTTATTGCATACTACAGATATAGTCTTTACTTTGTTTTGATCTTTCATAGTCATAAAAACAAAAGAAAAGAGAATCTTAATTTTTTAACAATAAAAAAGCTAAATTCCTTTAAATAAGTGTAAAAAACTACTTTTAATATGATTAGTACCGAGTGCGAACATTACGATAAAATGAAAATAGCAAACACTTTGTACAAACGAGGCTGGTTGCCATCGTTTTGCATCGAAAACGCAAATGGAATTCGTTATCAGTTGCGGTTTGAGTACAATTTTGAATATTCAGCTAATAATGTGATTATTAGCTTAGTAGTGAATGGTGGGAATAGCAGATAGATAACAATAGTATGGATCGAAAGTTAAGCCAGGTAAAGCATAGGCCTTTTTTGTTGGTGAGAAATGGCCCTTACCGCTCTGGAACCAAAAAAAAATGGTCATAGTCTTCTGTGCACGAAAAGAGAGCTGATAGCCGGCCCCGATCTACTAGTTAATGGTCTCACTACAAAAAAGCTAAACACGCGTTCATCACATGTTTTAGAAAATTCTTCATGCAATTTTTTCTTAAATACATGACGAACGCCTGTTTAACTTTTTTGTACTGAGATTTGTTGTAAATGTTTATGTTTTGTCGTTAGGTCTGTGCATGATAGTTATTACCTTTCAACCAAAACCTTTAAATTACCAAAGTTTCACAAAAACTGCCCATTCTCTAAACAAAAAAAACCAATTAAACTCTTTGCCCCAAAAAAGCTTATTTTACTGCTTAACTGTCCACGAGCACTGTTAATATCCAAACAACCCCCAACTTGGAAATTGTCTTGACATACTTCAAAGCGACTGTACACTGTAGTTGGCACCGTTCCATCGCTTAAAGTTCTGTTGAAAGATCGACGAACCAGCACATTCTAGAAGGATCTTTGTTTTGAATAAATCTTGTTACGATTTTCATTCTTTCTTAACTCATAAAGCAATTTGACTCGAGTACTCGACCCAGGGATCAACTCCAACCACCAGCTGCTAAAGGATTTTGGACTGTGAGGAGGTAAACCATCACCCTGCATCACCCTGCCCCAATTGCCAACCTCACCTGCTCGTGGAGAATCCTGTTGAAAAATGGACGAGGCTCTGGTGCCTGTCTTGTGGTGCCATACAGTAGCCAGTAGGATATTAAATGCCTAGCTCGAAGATGGGTAGAAGCATCTCCGAAGCTTCAATATCCCTAAATGCGCTCACCAACACGTATGCCTAGCGCAGTGAGTATGGGCAAGACTTCCCAGTTTGAGGGAGATCTTGGTCCAGTAGTAGACTTTTATGGCGACAACGATGATTTGGCTTTCTGTTATTTCCTTATTCAGTGTGAAAAGCAACTTTTTAGTGTAGGTCTTGTTTTAACATTACTTCCAACTTGGCTAGCAATTTAAAGTACTACACTATATTTAAAATGTTTTAAAGGCTATTGCAATTCAGTGTTCATGAGAGCTTTCTTTTACTTAAGTTGAATGGCAGTATTTACGAGAACAGATAAATTGTTGGGTAGTTTATTTTTTACAGTTATATTTTTTACTAGCTTCCGCCAGCGGTTTCACCCGCTTTCCCGTGGGAATTACTACGCGCAACCAGATAAAAAGTAGCCTATAGCCTTCCTCGATAAATGGGCTATCTAACACTGGAATAATTTTTCAAATCGGACCAGTAGTTTCTGGGATTAGCGCGTTCAAACAAACAAACTCTTCAGCTTTATGATATTAGTATAGATTTGGAATAAATTCACGGATAAAGATAATAGATTAGAAATAAACACTATTAGGGTTGGCCTGCATCTGGCAGCACGGAATCGAAGGCATAATGCCGATCGCCTCGAGGATTCCACCGCGTGCTATCGCATTATGCTTTCTGTCTCGGTCTAGCAAATGGCAGTTCTAAGCGACAGAAAGAGAAAGGGCGACGGAAAAAGGCGATTCCGTGCTGCCAGATGTAGGCCAACCCTTAATCTGCACTCTATTAATGTGCATATTCACTGTAATAATTCACTATTTTTCATGTCCTTTTTGGCAAGTCGGTTCAAACAAAGAGGTTGTCAGCCAACCGGACATAAATTCCAGCTTTATTACAATACAGAGAATAAGCCAATTACACCTACGCTTGGGGCTGAACAACATACGCAATCAATCGTGGCTGCTCCCATAATTGAATATTCTAGCCAGAAATAGGCTAGTTGCAGAGGAGGCCACTATTTATACCGACATACACTTAAAAGTAAAGGTCATGTCTACATATTTTTGTAGCTATATATACCTAGACATTGTTGTATTTGAGAGCAGAGCACCGTCTGGTTATATATAGAGGAGTATTTAAAATAGGTAGAAGTATAGACGATGGTTGAAGGTAAATTACGATACACCGCCAACATTTTTCTTTAAATAGTTTTAAGAAAACTGGCCAAGTTCGAGTTGGACTCGAGAAATAAACGGATCTATTACTTACAACTAGCCAAAATACAAACATTTTGGGGGCCGCAAAAAATACTTTGTTTTTCCTACAAATATATGAATAATAATGTTATAATTTGCGGTTTCACACGTTTATTGTATGGTTCTCTGTCGTGTCACCAAGAAAGTAAGCATACAACATGCAAGCAGGCATACAAGATGCAAGCAAGCATGCAACATGCAAGCAAGCATGCAACATGCAAGCCAACATGCATCATGCGAGCAATCATGCACCATGCAAGCAAGCATGCAACATGCATGTAAGCATGTATCGTGCAGCAGGCATGATTTCTGTCACGGCTCCGGCGCTGCGGGGCTCCAGCGGTCCCACGCGTGTTTATCGTCGCAGATAGGTTTAACGCTCACCACTGCACCCTTAATATATATTTTTGAGACTTCTACAAAATCAAGAATCCCGAAAAATATGCAGAATAGGAATAAAATTATTCATTCCTATCGTCTTTCTACAATAATAGAAGTAACATACTTTTCCTTTATCTTTAATCTTTTATCGTGGCTTATTACACCCCTATTCAAGCTCCCTTACCTTATCTGTTAGTTAGGAATAAGTGGTGCGGCAATTAAGTTTTTACACTCTCGATAAAGCACTTAATTTTACCCTTTTATAAAATTAAGTGGGGTATCTGGGTAACGTTTTTTGCATTGATAGACTTATCTAGGTTAATATCGGTCTCAGCGTAAAATAGACGATGTAAAAAAATCTAATTTCTGCAATAGATTTTCAACCTTATCGCAATGGCAGTAGGTTAATATTTGATTGGTAGAATTTGACAGATTCGGATACGTTGATCTGCTGTCGTCTGTACTAGAAATATGAACCTAGATCTCTTCTAGCTTCTTCTTATTCTTATCGAGTGTACTACAGGTTTAATCTCCTAACAAGCCCTGGTGTCAGTTTTCTCAAATTCACCTGATGGCCTCTGACGTGGAATTGTAACAACGACTGTTACTCAATAGCATTTGTGGACGCGCTTTACGTACTCACCCATGCACAGTATATCAAGAAATGCTAAGAATGGAACCTTTTGGAGAGAAAGAAAAATATATTTTTTTGCTACCAGCAAGAAGAAGCCTCTCGCATAACCATATTGTTTTTTCTGTGGAATAATAATAATCAATGAAAGACTGTTATTCAAACATATTAAAGTAATGATTTTTGATCTCCAAAATAGAACTACAAAAGTCAAATGGCTCATCTGTTGATCCTTAACTTGAGTCGTTAATATCAATTAAATTAAAATCGGCCAATTGCGAGATGCGTACGATGGGTTCCGTCCGTACCATTGTCTATAAAAAAGCCTAAACATCACGCTTGTATGGCAGCCCACTATAATATTCGTTTAGTTCTAAAGATAATTATCGCTATTTATAATCTTACTACAAAAAAGTTAAACACGCGATCATCACGTGTTTTAGAAAGTTCTCCATACAAAATTTCCTTAAACACATGACGATCGCCTGTTAAACTTTTTTGTTTTAGCAGCAACAATAATCTGCAGTGACTTTGACTGTCTAATTATCACGCTTCATCAGATACACTCCTGTGACAGATAAACAGATGGACGGACGGACAGACAGTCAGCGAGGTCTTAGCAGTAGATTTTACCTCACTTACCCTTTGGCTACGGAACTCTAATAACGATCGAAGGTTCATCTGCTAATGCGCTCTTCTTCTTTAAACGTACTGGAATTGAAATCCCCTTGAGTTCTTTAAGCTTCATTTCCTACATTCCTTTAACGTCTTTCAAGAAATACGTACAGTCGCTAGCACAATGGTTTCTTCAATGAGTGTAAGCTCGCACATCGTGAACTAATGGTGGGTTTCTATAACCTATCTATCCGTCGTTTTGTGATCTTGGTCTAGTGGTTGCAAAGCGCGACTGCCGATCACAGGTCTCGGGTTCGATTCCCGGGATAAGCCGAAATGGCTTTGTAGGTTTTAGAAACTTGAACAAAGCAGTCTGGAGTTTGGAAGTTGGCGGTGTTACACCCCCGTGCCCGGGAGAGCACGTAATGCCGGCGTCCTCGGATGCTACTCAGTAGCAGTCGTATATAATTCCCCGTCAGAGGCCGTCAGGCGGATTTGAGAAAACTCTGACACTAGGTATTGTTAGGTGATTAAACCTGCAGCTCACTCGACAAGAAGAAGATTTGAACCCAATCAAAACGTCCGGGTAAATGAGTTATGGAGGTCAGATAGCCAGTCGATCCATGTAAAACTGGTTCACAGCTGCATCCAGTTAGACTGGAAGACGAGCCCAACAAAGTTGGGTAAAAGCTAAGCAGATGATGCCGTAACTGTATACTCTTACCAGGATTTAAAGATTTTCAGCCGTAAGTATCTTTACGGGAAACTAAAATAATAAGGAAAACCACTATCCCTTTAAATCATCCCTTAATCTTATATCTAAGGTAAAACTACGGCGGGTCCGTAAACCCACCCTTGTAACATTATGTTAAATTAAGTTGTTTTTAGGGTCCCATATCGAAAGGGTAAAACGGGACTCTATTCCGTATTCTCTCGTCCGTCAGTCTGTTAACAGGCTGTGTCTCATGAACCGTGATAGCTAGAAAATTAATTTTTTCTCAGATGACCTATTATCTTTTGCCATAAAGACTAAAAACAAGAATTAAATAAGTGAAAAGGGAAGCTCCCCATACAATAAACGCGATTTTTTGCATTTTTTTTGCTGTTATTGATAATATAATCAATAAAACAGATTGACCCTTGAAGTATTCACAGAATATTGAATATTTACTATGTATAAAAAAGTAAAGGGTTTGAACCCAGGGCTTCGCCAATGACGACCCACGACTATAACCACTAAGCTAACCTTGACAGTTGCTAGTAGTGGCCAAATATGCTATTATTATTTTCGTTTTCTTGTGTTTGCGTTGTATGGCATATTGTACGGAACTCTTCGCGCACGAGTCTGACTCGCACTTGGCCGGTTTTTTAAGAAAGTCCCTAGCGTGACTACGCCAACATTAATTACGTGTAAGTTATAACTAAGGAATATTGGGGACATAGAGAAAGAAAATTTTATGAAAATGAATTTTCTTTTTGTAGGTGTTTGTGATAAGGGCAATATTTTAAGTGAGGGGAGTAAGCGTGTATGTTTTTGTAATGTTGTCCATTTTTTGATGATTCTTGTAAAATATATTTTTTAAGATGCTTTTTAGGGTTCGGTACCCAAAAAGGTAAAACGGGATCCTATTACTAAGACTTCGTTCTTCATAAACTGTGATAGCTAGAAAGCTGAAATTTTCACAAATGATGTATTTACGTTGCCGCTATAACAACAAATACTAAAAACTTATGAAATCGCAAATTATAACTTTGTTATTCATATATTTGTATGAAAAACAAAGTTATTTTTTGCTGCGCGAAAAATGTTTGTATTTTGGCTAGTTGTAGGTAATAGATATGTTCATTTTTCATAGATAGTACGGAACCCTTCGTGCGCGAGTCCAACTCGCACTTGGCCGGTTTTTCATATTCGTTTGATGTTGATTCTGTGAAATTTACATTGGTACTTATAAGATAAGTATATTGCAAAATAATTTGTTCATTAAACAGTGTTGTAGCTTGCATGAGTTCTGAAGAGATGAATAAAATGAATTTATTAATCTTAAACAAGGCAAATGAAAGAGTGTTACAAATCTGATCGTAAATATGAATGCATTTTTTTGGCTCCAAAAACAAATACTATTCTACTTAAAAAAAACCTATTAATAAGTAGAAAAATGCTTAAAAAATGATGCGAAATAACTTATTTTTTTACCTATAAAATACCAGGAGCGCATAACTCTAATAGAGATTAATAATTCTCAGAACATCCACAAAACAAAGATCAAGAGAAACATTAATAAAAGTACATATAAAACTTAATTAACTTCCGCGAACGAACTCAGAGATTCTGAGATTATGAGAAGGAAAATCAATGAAGGAGGAAATCCAGTGCAATGCTAAGATTTGCCAAGATATTTCAAGCTATTGACCGATACATATGCATTAATTATTGGCAAAATGTGATCATGAAATAAATACTTTTGCAATCATCAGTCTTTGTATCGTCCCAATGTAGGGCACATGCTTCCTCTCATACAGAGAAGAATTGAGCGTTAATTACCACCTTGGTGATTACAGACTTTATAGTCCAGTTTTCCTCTACCTTTATTCAGTTTTTGGTGTCGAAGATAAAAAGTACAAACAAGCTTAGGAAAGTTGCATTGGTACTTGCCTGACCTTGACTCTAAACCAATATACTCATCATTGAGAGGTTGGTGCGTATATAAGCACTAGTTGTTCATTTAGCGACAATTATTTTATTTTACTTTCTGATCACTAAATATTACATGTTTATTGTAATATTTTTATTTATTTCAAAAATATTTATAATAACGAGGAAATCTTGTTAAAAACTAAAAACAAAACTAGTGATATTTCTTTATTTTTTTTCTCCTTTATTTTACCTTATGTCTTTACAGATAAAAATATAATCATACAGACATATTTTAATTATTCTACTTGTGAAATTATATAGCTATAGCTCGTCTTTTTTATAGCACGCTTACGATTACTGGAGACACACCCTAACAAAGATTAGTAAAGCTCACTGCGAGAACGATAAAGATATAATTAAGTGAGACGGATTAACTAATTTCGTGTGGTTTTCTTTTGGAAGGCGTAATAATATGTGTTGCTAATCTCTGTGTATAGTTATTGTATGGAGTGATTAATTACACCTGTTAGAAGGTTCGTCTGTACTGAATCTATATGAGGAAGGAAGTTAGTTAACATAAAAGGCCTAATCCTATCTGCTAATATTTCAAATGCGAGACTTTGTGAGGATGTATGGATGTACAGACGACAGCACATCAAGTTACCACAATCTGTCAAATTTCTGCACTCCATTTTCAACCTTATCACAATGGGGGTAGGTTAATGTTCGATTGGTAAAATTTGACAGATTCGTATACGTTGACCTGCTGTTGTCTGTACGTTCGTTACTCTGTCGTAGTCTGTCTACGTAAAAAATATTGAAAAATAAGAATAAGCATATTTATTTGCACAAAACATGGTATTAAAGGTGTTACAATTGTCCACATATTTAGCTAAAATAATAAAGCATACAAAATTGTTATCGAATTGTTAAAAAAAATACTTTACTTTTTTATTTAGGTATTTCTAGAAATTGTTTGACACTATAAAAATATTATCATTTAACCATTTGTGTAGTTTTATCTTGAACTGTATTGTATTTATAGCTTTAATTTGACATGGTAACTTATTATAAATTCACACACCCATGGCTAAACAACTTTTATTGTATTATGTTAGTCTTGGGATATCACTAAATACAAGCTTGTTTGGGTTGAAGGGATAACAAATATTATTTTTCTATACTAATATTATAAAGAGGAAAACTTTGTTTTTTTGTTTGTTTGGTTGTAATGAATAGGCTCAAAAACTACTGGACCGATTTAAAAAATTCTTTCACCATTCGAAAGCTACATTATCCACGAGTGACATAGGCTATATTTTATCCGGGTACGGGCAGTAATTCCCACGGGATGCGAGTGAAACCGCGGGAAAACGGCTTGTCATACATAAACACGGAAACCTTTGTACACGAGTCTAACTCACACTTGACCGGTTTTATTTACCTGACATTATGAAGTGTGGCGATATTTGAAAGATCTCTCATTACGTAATCACCCTGCATATTTAATGTGACCTTATTACACTGTAAATGAAACGCCAGCCGAGTGCGAGTCGCACTAGCGCATTAAGGGTTTCTTACCATCATCATTCTATAAAACTAGCAAATAATTACGTATATAAGAACCCACAAAATATTTATTTTATTCTAGTTTTCTGAATTTGCTGTTTTAGCGGCAACAATAGCACATCATCTCTGAAAAAATCAACTATCTATCAATCATACTTCATGAGATACAGCCTACTGACATTCAAATGCATAAACTGATAGACGGACAGCGAAGTCTTGGTAATGGGACCCCATTTTACCGTTTAGGTACGGGACCCTAAAAAGATTTCTTGCAAAATTATGAGCTAAAGTTCAACTTGGAACGCTGCCACAAATTACTTGACATTTTAAAAGTACGCCATTAGTTCTAATTGAAATAGAACTCTTTGAATTTCAAATCAAAACTTGGAGGAAGCGTAAATATTTTATCATTACCATGATCTTATTTGGTAAAGTTTACCCGAATTATGTAGGTCGTTCTCGTTGGTTCCCACTTTTTGATCCCATTGTAATATTTGTGAGGTATACTATGTTTCACGTTTACGAAAAATCTAAAAGGTCTCGTTGGGTCCCGAAAACTTCTTGTTGGAACCAGACGACAGCAGGTCAACGTACACGAATTTGTCAATTTTTTCCAATCAAATATTAACCTACCGCCATTGCGATAAGGTTGAAATTTTCTATTGCAGAAATTTTCACAGATTGAGGTAACTTGATGTGCTGTCGTCTGTACAGACGACAGCGGGCAAACCCACCCAAATCTATCAAATTTTACCTACGTCGTCGGTCGTTACGGGTAGTCAGAAGCCAGAAAGTCTGACAACCAGTCCTACCAAGGGGTGCAAGTTACCCGGGTAACTGGGTTGTGGAGGTTAGATAGGCAGTCGCTCCATGTAAAACACTGCTTCTCAGCTGCATCCGGTTAGACTGGAAGCCGACCAAAACATAGTTGGGAAAAGACAAGGCGGGTGAAGATTTAATCGAGGTAAATCAGTTTTGTTCTCGCAAAAAACAACATTATAAAATGGGACTCAATGCGAGTAGTAAATGGGATCCATCAAACAAAAAAAAAAATGGGATCAAAATGTGGGATCTAACGAGAATGACTTGAAATTATGTTTAGGGAAGATATTTTCTATTAAATTATGTAACGTTGAGCCTGCGTTGATAAATTTGATTTTGGTTCGGCCCTGTAAGTAAATTGTTGATTACATTCCCTTGAGGTATAAGGGAATATTAAATTATAGGGTGTCGGGCGATGTAAGCCTTCTGCTTGTTTGTTGACCTTGAATGTAAACTGGTTTGGTTTCTAATTCGGTGTAAAGTAATTAGTTTTATTATGCCCTTGTCTAATTGGGTTAATTTGTAATAACAAACACTGAATAAGTCACTTGTTTTGATTTTCAATCCTTAATTTGTAAACAGTGACAGATATTATGACTAAAGTTGGATTTTTATAACCTACTAGCTTTTGCCAGCGGCTTGGCCCGAATAAAACTTAAAATCCCTTTTTATCCCGTTCCCGTGAAAATTTCGGGAAATCCTTATCTTGTGTGAGAGTCTTAAGATGAACCTCTGTGCAATTTTTTTTAGGTTCACGGGTTTGGGCCCCGCGTTGATGAGTCAGTGAACAAGTCAGAACTTTGATTTTTATATGTATAGATTTGTCGATTTGGGACTAAAGGTTAGTTACACAGGTACAGTTAAAGTTCTAGATTGCTATCTGACAGATAGTGCCATAGAAATAATTTTAATTTTGACAACATTTCTATGCCTGGAACCTGTAAAACTGCCATGCGATTCTCTAACTGACACATCATAGATGACAACAACGACGACCAAACAAATGACAAGCTTTTCGGTTTGCAGGATGAAATCGAAGGCGAAGTCGTCGTTGTCATCGAAGGCGAGGATGATTTTTCATACATTTGGAACCATATTTTAGTTCTATATCGCGCCGTCAACATCGTTGAAGCGCTGCGATCGCGCACTTATAGATGTTGCAACGATGATTTCTTGGTTGTAGAGATGTTTTGCGTTAGAGAATCACCCCCCTGACTGTAAAGATTGCATTTTGACGTTTGCTACATATAAGATGTCAAAATTTAATCTGTGATCGCAAATCAAAGGATAGATCGGTTATAGAAATCCAGCGATAGTTTATGCATAAGTACTGTCTCCATCTTGCAATTAAACAGTCAAAATAATATCTACGCAGCGGCAAGATCAGCAGATCGTCAATATTCAAATAAAAGTCCAGAACTAGTTTAGTAATTATCACCACTGAGTATTGAAGTGACGAGCTAAAGCCTTACACAGAAAGCTCGTAGTTGGCATCTACAAGTGTTTGCCGATCACGTTGATTCAATTCGTTATGGTAACATATTTAAGTAAGTATAAGTAGCTACTGTAGATTAATTCTATTAGAACGTGAATACTTATTCAAATATCAATTAAGTACAAGAAAATTAAAAAAAAGACATGGACATGACCATTATTTTTTCTCTTAAAATATTTTTAATTTAACATTTTAAAATATTTCATTAAAAATAAATGTTATAAAATGGCCATATTTTATTTTACTCTAAAATCTGATTAAGACCTACAAATTTTATAACAGGGAAGTAGGACATATGTTCTGTACGTGATAGCTAAGAAAATATTAAAGGAAAATAATAATATACTCGTGGTGCACGTGTATACGTAATGTAGGATTTGTGGAATTATTTTCATTACACAAAAAAAAGCTTAAAATACAATACTACGACCACTTTCAAGAACCAATGCTTACAATTAAAATAATAATAAAAGTGTAGAAAGTGCTTCAGCGTGTTGGCTGTGGCTCCACGTTCAGTTTCCAAAATTCCAAATTTCCCCTGTGCATGACAGATGTATGAAAATAATATTCAGTAGTTTGTCTCATTAATACTTAAAGGTCAGTAAAGCATTTTCATATGGAAATGAATTAAAAGGCAGTGTCGCCAGCGATTTCAATGGAAGAATGAGTCCCAGAGGCATTTGGATCGTTTGTAAGCCTTGTTGACCTCTACTAGAGATACTATAAAAGATAGGTATTAAAGCTGTATACTAATTATTCATTCACTTACGTTGCCGTGAATTAAGTAATTAAGATAATGCAACTAAAGTAGATTTTGAACTGTCCAGTTCTATAAAAGAACTAGCCGTTTTCCCGCGGTTTCACTCGCATCCCGTGGAAATTACTGCCCGTACCCGGATAAAATATAGCCTATGTCACTCGTGGATAATGAAGCTTTCGAATGGTGAGAGAAATTTTAAAATCGGTCCAGTAGTTACAACCAAACAAACAAACAAAGTTTTCCTCTTTATAATATTAGTATAGACTAGCTTTCATCAGCGGTTCCATCCGTTTTTTGAGGAAACTACTCAGGATATCTGAAGAATAAGTAGCTTATAACCTTTCTTGATAAATGGGATATCTATTTTTAAAACAGTCAGGACTGATTTAACATAGTAACGGGTTACTGACTACACGTTCAAACAACAAAATAAATAAACTCTTCAGCATAATCTTTGTGTAGATATAAGATTGAAAGATAAAAATACTGAAATAGATAAGTCTCCTAAAAAGATGCCATAATAAAGTAATATCATTTATCTTCTAGAAACCAAACCAACAATGTACTGAGAGTACAACTCACATACACGCCTATTTTAGAAAATTCCCGAAAATTTATCTATTTTAACACAATATATACCACGACTCATTTCACCAAACCCACGCAACTTTCTACAGAAAAATTTAACCCCTCGTGCCAATACTATCCATACTATAAAAGCAGATATCCACTCATCTGCTACTGGTCATCAATCCTTACTTAGGCATCCGTCCGCACTGCATTTGCATTTGATGAAAATTCCGCAGTAGTTGGCAAGTTGCAAAAACTCTGCCAGTCGAGTCCAGTGTCGTACATCGGGTATTTGAATAAGACCTACATTTTGATTGTATTACAGTGTTGGGATTTCAATTATGATTTTTGTCGATATTTTTTTTTTAAATTTATATCGGATTAAACATAGATTTGACATGACAGACATGATATGTAAGATACCAATGACTGATTAAAGGTGAAGGAAAACATTTCGAGGAAACCGGGGCTAGAGATAATCACCAACCCGATAGGGCAAGCGTAGTGATTAACGCTCAATCCTTCTCTGTGTGAGAGGAGGCCTGCGCCTAGCAGTGGGACGGCAACAAGGCTGAAGAAAATACATAGAATTTGCAATATGTTTTGTTAAAAAAAGTTATTGCAACATAGATTAAAATATTTTTATTTTTGGTATTGGTTATCTGTTCTTTATTGGAAAACATAAAAAAAAACAACTTCTTTAAATATCTTTAACTTTAAAACTACTATTTAAGTCAGAGTTCATGCAAATTTATTTAATGTATTTTCATTTTATGAATAAATGAAAATAAACAAGGATGTTATACATAAACGTTATTATCGATAAAAAATAATGTTCTTTCAAGATAATATCTTTTTATTCCAAACAAGGAGTAAAACAAAAAAATATCGATGTTTTTTAAATAAAACTTCTTCCAATTCGACAGTAACCAATTAGAAGACAGCCATCAAATAACAGAAAAGTTATCTTTAACTTTATTAATTAAAGTTAACTACATAGTTGGGACCGATAAAACTTTTGTTTAATTAAATCTTTCAAGTATTTCGAACTAATTAATACATGACATGTACAAAAAGTTTCATATTTCGTTAATTCTGTTAATCCTGAGAGATTTTATTTTAATGGTCATTAGACCACGGAGTACAATTTTAGTTTTGGTTAAAATGTGCTTGGATAAATTTGATAAAACTTTGTTACTATTTTCAAGTACATATTGCACTCAAAATAAAAACATTAAAAGTGTCGTTAAAAAGGATTGCCTGTGTATTAATACTCAAATCATATTATGTATGTATTTACTTAGAACAAAGAAAGTCTAAATTATATAAAAAAACAGCATTATTAATTATTTTTGGCATTGATTAAACCATTAAAAAATACTAATGCCAATTTCTTCAGTTTTTTTTTTATGGAAAATAATGTCGATAAAATTTTATCGATAAACCACCACCCCAGCACTACGATGGCACCATCTGTATCTTAGAGCGGGCAAATCTTTCCTGAATATTTGATTCTTCATCATGGTGTAGAATTTCATGTGAGCATTTTAGAAGATGCGTGGATAAGATTTGTTTTGAAGCAGCTGCGGAATATCTTCCGGGTTCAAAATTTGATGTTAAATTATTTATGTAGGTATACGAGTTTTAAGTCTTTGATCTTCGGTTAGAAGTATTATTCAGTGGTGTCGTGAAATTAAAATAATTTATTTCTGCATTTAGACTTTGATCATGAAAATTTTAAGAAAACAATATGCTTTTCACATACCTAGATTACCTTATAACCTTGAAACTTGGAAGGTTAATGCGTTCGATTAAAAAAAAAAGCTAGGTACTTCCCGCTACCAGATAAAAAGTAATTTATGGCATTTTGAAGGCTCTAGGCTATTTGTGCTTTCAATTTCTTTTAAATATGCTCAAAGTTTTGGCGTGAAATCACTTTCACATTCAAAATATAAGCGAGAATTTTTACAATGATACAATTATCGGAAAAAGTAGTTTCAAAGTAATACTAAGCAGAAAATAACCTACATACAATAAAGTTAGTTAATACCCGCATATTCTGCTGACGTAATAAAGAGCAAACTGTGTAGATAAACAAGAAAAATTACCCAAAAAATGTGAGACAAAACAGCGAGCGTGACTAATAAATTGTGAACGTGTGTAATGCACTGAACACGGAGATAAGTGACGGCATTCATCATTTTAGTACTACCGCCAAGTGATTGAGGGTTACGGTAATTACCGTAGGTACAGACAGAAATTTCTGCGATATATTTTCAACCTTATCACAATAGAGAAAAGTTAATATTCGTTTGGTAAAATTTTGGACAGATTCGGGTAGACTGATTTGCTGTCGACTGTACATCAAGTTACCACAATCTGTCTTCTGCGATAGATTTTCAACCTTATCACAATAGTGGAAGGTTAATGTTCGATTGGTAAAATTTCACAGGTTCGGGTAAACTGACTTGCTGTCGACTGTACTCGGTATTTTTATCATGTCGACCTGTTTGCTTCGAAGTCGACGGGGTACACGGAAATAGATAAAAAATATGAATTTTCGTTCCTGAATACATAAATTAATTAGTAATTAAATAGTCCATTCCAATTCGTTTAGGAGTTTTTTGTAAAAGCATGAAAAAGACAAAAAGTTTTTCTAAACGAAATCTAATGGTATGGACGGTAAAATAATTGACAACTGCCAAAGATGACGTGGTACGCGCAACAAAAATCAGCTAGTGTGAAAGCGCTGTAGAGAATGGTTAGTACAGAAACTATTACCAGTAATAATTATAATAAATACGCGAGCGGTATCACCCGCTTCCCGAGGGAACTTCTTCCCTTACCCATATAAAAAGTAGCCTACATGTTGTTCTGATGTACTTATAAGCTACTAGCTTCTGCCAGCGGCTTCGCCCGCTTCCCGAGGGAACTATTTTCCGTACCCAGATAAAAAGTAGCCGATGTTGTTCTTCAGGGTCTTTTCTATCTCTGTACCAAATTCCATCAAAATCGGCTCACTGGTTTAGGCGCGAAAGCGTAACAGACAGACAGACAGAGCATTTATAATATTAGCAGGGATATTACTGCTAAGTTTCATCCAAACCAGGCCAGTAGTTTTTTCGTAATAGGGTAATAACAAACACATAGACATTCATCCATCCACAGAAATTTTCGCATTTATAATATTAGTAGAATATTTTAATCATACAAACGTGGTTTCTAAGATAAATAGAGAAAATAAAACTGGAAAAGTTGAGAAAACTATTTATACACCCTTCGTCAATAAAAGTAATGTAAACAAATATTAGCAGTCCTTTTTACAAGTAAAATACATAAAAATATTTACTCGTAAGCAAATATAATTTACATACGTGTGTATCTAATTTGTTCTCATTTTGTTTACCTCTCGCGGTGCGAAATATCTTCAGAAAGATTTATTGGGTTTTGCTTTGAACGTGTTGATATATTTTTTTATGAAATTACTAAAAAGTTATTTGAGGTGGAGTTCTATAAACCTAAAAGCCAGCCAATTTTTAAGAACTAAAACCCTAATGTTTTTAAAAGTCACCATGAAAATGGTGGGTTTTAATCAGTCCTTTTGGAGTTTTATATGTACCAAGACAGTATGTACAGTAACTCTTTCAAACAATCCCGCAACCCCGACAGGCTTTGACTCTATACGGCCTCGCTGGATACTACATTACTACAACATACTCAAAGTCAAAATCAAATGTTTTTATTTCAAATAGGCCTTGGCAGGCTCCTATGAAACATCACACTAGTTGCACGGTTCCAAAAAGTTGGTCTAATGGAGAAGAGCCGCCAAGAAACTCCATAGACACACTTTTTATTTAAAAAGTAATATGTTCACAAACATTCTATTACATAACAATAGTAGGCTGATAAAATTATACGATGTAAGTGAAACTGCTACTGCCTTAAAATACGAAACAAGCATAAAAAAAAACTACAACTGCTTTAATCCAAAAAAGAAATATTCAAATTCGATATATTCAAATCACAAATCGGGTACAAAAATATTCTTCCGATTTCAAATATTGCCAATCCTTAACGACCCAAGCTTTCCTACACAAGAAATTGCCAATGCAATATAACATAACCCGATCACTGAATCCACTGGTTACAATATTGACACAAACTGCAAAGAATTATGAACCTTATTCCCTCTTAACAAAGATGATATGCTAACAGAATTGAACGATGAAAATTGGACGCAGGAAAAATGTACGGAACTCTCATAGGATTATTTATAGAGCGTTGAAGGTCTTTTTGGTGGAAATGTTAGAATATTTTTAGAGTTTGTGTATGCAAATGGAATATTTTTGGAGTGAATGCAATGTTCGATTAAAAAAGATGTTAGTATACCTACTTATGCAGATATTTTAAAAATCCTACTAATGTTATAAACGCGAAAGTTTGTATGTTTGTTTGTTACTATTTCATTCAAAAACTACTGATCGGATTTTAATGAAATATTAAAATAACCTATAGCCTACTTTTTATCCGTGTACGGGAAGTAGTTCCCTCCCAGGCCCACGCCTACGGTGGCCGGGAGTCGTCTCTCGACACCCGACGCCCGTGGTGTCTACCAGGTCCACGGCAACGGCCGGGATGGCCGGTGCGGACTCGCAGCCCAACGGCATCCCATTCCCTCTCGCTCCGGACCATGGCTTGAACCAGAGCTGGGCGCGAGAGATGGCCGCCACCAATTGATGCTACGTGGACGGCGGTGCCCATCCCAGGCAGGGCACACCTTGACAGTGTGCTCCACCGTGTCCTCTGGACCGTCCGCGCAGTGGTGACACCCTGGCGCCACCTCTCGCCCAATGCGATTTAGATTTTGATGTTGACTTTAATAAAAACCAAACTGTATTGAAAGTGCCTTAACTGTACTTATGTTATTTTAAGTGAAAATGTAATGTGTTCGATCAATGACAATAAATAGTGAGTCTGAAAATGAATTATCTTTCATTTTCCTATTACTAATCAGTTTTCAAAGATTTTCTTAACCTTTTATCTTAGACTGGCTTCTGCCAGCAGTTTCACCCGCCTCCCGTGGAAACTGGCTGGAACGTGGCTTTCTCGATAAATGGGCTATCTAACACTGAAATAATTTTTCAAATCAAAACAGTAGTTCCTGAGATTAGCGCGTTCAAACACACAAACAAACAAACTCTACAGCTTCATAATGTTAGTATAGATAAAGAGGAAATATTTGTTTGTTTGTTTGTAACGAATAGATCTGGAGAGATCCACTGAACCGATTTTATTATTTCACTGTTAGGAAACTACGTACTTTGCGCTGAACATGAGTTATGTTTTATCCGAGTATGGATAGAAGTTACCTCGGAAAGCGGGTGAAACCACGTAAAACGGCTAGTATTTCAATAAAGGAGTTCATATTCGTCAAAATTGCTTTAACTTGCTGTCTAGAGATTCTTATTTGACGATTCTTCGCAAAATTAATAATTTACTGCCTTACATACTTCCCATAAGTACTGCCTTATACACTCGGCTTATATACGTGCATTATATACTGCGCTTATGTACTTCCCTTATGTACTCGCCTTAGGTACGTCCCTTATATACTGCCTCATGTACTCGTCTTATATACGTCCCTTATATACTGCCTCATGTACTCGTCTTATATAGGTACTTCCCTTATAAACTACCCTTATGTACTTCCCTTAAGTACTCGCCGTATGCAGTCGTTTTATATACTTCCCTTATGTACTCACCTTATATACTTCCCTTATATACTCGCCTTATGTGCTAGCCTTATGTACTCGCCTTATGTACTCGCCTTATGTACTCGCCTTATATACTCGCCTTATAAACTCGCCTTATATACTTCCCTTATGTACTTCACTTATAAACTCGCCTTATATACTTCCCTTATGTACTTCACTTATATACTCGCCTTATATACTTCCCTTATGTACTTCCCTTATATACTCGCCTTATGTGCTAGCCTTATGTACTGGCCTTATATACTCGCCTTATGTACTTCCCTTATATACTTCCCTTATGTACTTCCCTTATATACTCGCCTTATGTACTTCCCTTATATACTCGCCTTATATTCTTCCCTTATGTACTTCCCTTATATACTCGCCTTATGT
>NWSH02000296.1:7457944-7475789 GCA_002382865.2 Heliothis virescens | reverse complement strand
CATTCAAATTAATATCTTCAGATAACAGCTTCATATCAATGAAAGAATCAAAATTCATTTCTTTAACGGTAAATTGAACACCCTTTTTCTTAGCATTTTTAATAAGACTGATGTATTCTGCTGGAGTGTATATAGGTCCAGCCTTTTTAGCTCGCTTAACGTTTTTTTCTATTACAGAATGGACGGCATCAGCTTTATTCTGGGTATGACCCCTAATAAGGAATTTGTGTGTTATTGACTTTATAGGCAATGTGTTGACAGCATAATAATACATTCCAAAAACGAATCTGAAACAAGTAGAAATAATTATTTACATTATAAGTACATTACCTACCTATATTGTTCAGTATGAATTATAACAACAATCACTCCTATTTATCTAAATCTACTGTAAATTAATTTTATTATAAAAGGCAACAAACTTACTTATTTTTTTGCTGCCCGCAGCAATTATCCGAATAAAATATTATGTCTTTATCTGGTTGTTTGTTAGAAAGATCCTCCAAAAACTTGTAAAGGCATGTTCCTATTTCATTGGCGCCGCGTTTGCCAAGACCCTCGTGCCAGAAAAAGCAAATTGTGGTATCGTCTTTTATATTGGATACCTAAAACAAAATATACATTAGGTACATTCGAACATAAATTGATTAATTTTAACACTATAATTAACTAATTAGAAAATGAGTCCTCACCGTAAAATTGTAACAATTTAACTTGGACTTATAAAAGAAAGCTGATGACTGGCCAATTGGACAAGGTAAGACTGCCTGTAGATCGAAAATGGCAACTATATTATTAGAATCACTATTTTTGCATTGTTCTGTGTCGTGTTTTAGTTCTAATCTGCTTAAACTTTTCTCTTCTAGGTGTTTTTTGTATTTTTCCATCAGTGGTTCCTTATCGTTAGAGTTTTTGTACGCCTCACATTCATCGCACTGATCTTTTCGGGGAATAAACAAACCAAGATTGAAATCAGTATTAAAAATTCGATAGTAGGCATCATAATTTGCAAATTCCTTTCCAGCGGTTTCTTGAATCTTTTTGTAATCACGATGAAGCTCCGCTATTGTTAAACTTCCATCTATATATTCCCTGGTTGAATTAGCCCTTAAGTAGTGACTTTCTGTTCTAGGAATGGAATTTATATGATTTCGGACCGATTTCACGACTTCATCGCTTAAATTACAATGGTTATTATGCTTTCCGCGATTATCGGCAGGACTCATTATAAACAAGGCTTGATCAGATATTTTGTCAATTACATTCCGCAATGTTTTTTCACCAATACATAAAGTATTCAGCAAAAAAGTCTTACAAATCCTGATTTCCTCACCATTTATCAGAAAATGATAGGTTGAGTTCGGTTTCCTCGGTGGTTTAAATGTGTTATTTGCTGTGATCTTGATTCTTCGGGTTGTAGGATTTTGTTTTTTAATACATGATGCAAGAAAATCTCTTTGCCTTTGGTGTGTTCCCAATTCCCAGTAGGATTTAAAAATCACACTCCTCGTTTCAAAAGAAACTTTAGTAGAACAAGACAGACGACACGAGGTTTTGCATGGAGGGCGCATGGATTTCGCTGGTGCGATCTTGCCTCTTTTGGTCGTGTATTCTTGGCCACTATTTTTTAAACGTTTTGAAACAGCTTGTTTCCATTGCTGTGTATTTTTTTGTCGCTTTCTTGGCTGCTTTTTATTAATTACTTGCTCAGTGTGATCTTCACTCGTATCCACAAGGGGTCCTGGGTCGTTATAAACTTCAACACTTTCCGTATTACCATCAGCCTCATCAATATTACCCCTATTATCAGTGTCAGAAGAACTCGACGAACTAGATGAGCTGCTGCTGTTGGAACTAGACGAGCTACTACTGGAACTTGAAGAACTGGACGAGGTGCTACGTTTGGGAGATCTAGTTTTAAATATACTCTTATGTTTCACAGTTCGTGGCGGTTTATAATCTGATCCTTCAGATGGTGAAAAATCTCCACTCTTTGAGGAGTTAAGCTCACTTGCAACCTCTAAAAAGGTGATGAAAGAATAATATCTCAGTTACTTTACACATGAAATAATCCAGATATTTGTATAGCAGTTTTATTATCTTACCTGTAGTATTTACCGCAGGAGAAATTTCTGTTCCAAAATTGTTATTTTCCATTTTTTCAACATCAGAATTCTCGAAATCTAGAAGAGGTGACGGTAATGATTCAATAGGTGTATCCGTTGTTTCTGAAATGATGCCTTCCATTGATTTACTAGGACCCTGGTTTTTTATATTCATATCTATCCATGTTTCAACCATGTTATTAGCTGTAAAAACATATATATTTATATAAAAAACTTAAGTAACATACCAATATGAATTAAGAAATAGCAACAATATACTTACACATTGACGAGTTTTCGATTGAATTTGCTGCTCTGTTAGAGCCCACATCTCCTTCGCGACAAGATCTATTAGAATTTGTGTCAGTTTCTTTGATTTGCAAATTATTTTCGTCATTAAGCATCATTAAAATTTTTTTACTACGAGATCCCATTTTAAATTCTGAAAATTTTATTAAAATTTAAATCATACAAAGAAACTATTCATATCACAATTCACAAATAATGCATACCTACTAGTCGTAAATACATAAAAATACCAATACTAATAAATAAACAGAAAATTTATCACAAAATTTGTATAAAAAAATAATACAAATTTATTTCATTAACTTAAATAACAAACATTAATATTAAATCAAGTCAATTTGGAATGAAAAAAACGTAATTGTCATTAAGTCTAGCAAAATAGCATTGCAATTGGAATGACAAAAACACATTTACTTTTAAGACCAAGGAATAAAACAAATCTTGAACGGACAAGGGCATAACTGTCTGAACGACTTTGTCCTTCCAATTTTAAAATTATAAATTAGGCATAAGTGTAATAGATGTGGCATTGTCGCTCCAGAAACCAAAAAATTAAAAGGGCATATTTACCTTTACGACGTTAGCGGTCCAAGTGACGACTGCCTCTCTCCCCGCCGACGTCGCAACTGACCAATGAGACTATGTCCAGCCAAGAGAGCAGTAAAAAGGCACCAATAAGACAAAGTCACTATTTTCGCCTAGCGGATTTTTAAAGGAATTAAATGACTGTCTTTGTTCCTCCAGTTCAAATAGCATTTTTAAGGCATTTCTGTATACTTAACTCATTTTTGCAATTTTTGACAATTGTGCCCTTGTTCTACCGAAGGTGCGATACTTGAGTATAAAGGGTAAGCTCATATATTTTGTCGAGCCATTATTTTGAGCCGTATGCGCTGAGTCGTGGAAAAGAATAAAAATATAAGATTTAGGAGCCATATTGGATCGACAGCCAATAATGTACTACATGTTGATAAGTATTTTGTCAAAGCACAATTCTCTAAATTGTGTTTCTGTATTAACTTGAAGAAAATTAGTTTTCGGTTCCGTAAGTCTGGTGTTTTGTAAATACCTCTAATGACTTGCAATTATTTTGACAAATTCATTCATTGCGGTGTAAGAAAAAGATAACGATTTAATATTTTGTTAAGTTTCCTGGTCGTAGAAATTAGGCAAAGAGCTCAAGAAGGAACACGGTGGGTTTTAGTCAGTAAAAGTCTGACACTCTCCCGCTGTCACCCACAGCGGGAGGGGTCATACTGATGATTTCCCATCGATATAAAAAAGGCCCTTGTCCATTGACGACAATATGACAGTTTTCTTAAAACGTCTATTTATTATGCACTAACACATTCAATTTTTTGTAAACAGTTGTTTTAAGAAAATGATGACAACCAATTAGCTTTTTTTTCAATAGTACCTTTAGAACTACTTGATAAATAAATATGCTGTGTATTTATTGCTAAAAAAATTGGACCAGTCGCTTTCGCAATTTAAAAGGTAGTAGTAGTAGCAAAAACTCAACAATATTATTTTTAAAATATTCATTTCAGTTTAGTTTGAAGTTTATTGTGGGTATCAAATTACTAAATTTTCATATTTATCAAGCATTTTTTTAAATATTTTAAATACAAATATACTTCCAACTAAATGGTAAAAAAATATCAAAACCTAAGCATAATATTAATGATAGTTTGATGAAACAAAAGTGTGATATTGCATCCGTAAATGTAACTAACAGTAGATATTTTTTAGCTTTTTAGGGTTCCGTACCCAAAGTGTAAAAAACGGGACCTTATTACTAAGCCTCCGCCGTCCGGTCTCAAAAACCGTAGTAGGTATATAGTTGAAATTTTGCACAGATGATGGATTATTGTTGCCGCTGTAACAACAAATACTAAAAATAAGAATTAAAAAAATATTAAATAGGCTCCATTACTATAAACGTATTTTTTTGTACGAAACTCTTCATGCGCGAGTTCGATTTGCACTTGGCCATTTTTTTAGTTTTTATTTGATATTCGTTAGTGGGTTTTTGCTAACAAAAATCAACAATTGTTTGACTGGAAATAGCCTCTGTTTTAAATAAAAATATTTTGGAAGCTTGCTTCGTTAATTTTAAACAACTACGAAAGCTTACGTGCGGTAGAATTGTAATTTTAGTATCAAGATTATAATTTCTTGATTGAAGTAAAATCTGAATCTATTAAGGAATACCAAAGAAAGATTTTAGTAAATTCATACCGTATTTTCACTTTGATATTATTTAGCATTTAGCTATTGAAATTAAATTCTATTGAAGTATGTTTTTTATAATAATATGTAAGGTATTCTAAAAATATCTGCCACGGCATTAATGGGAGTAGACATCTTAAAGACATGGATCAATATTTATCCATATGCTGAAAAATAGTACCCTTAAATTCAAACGTATAGCAACCTTTTTAGCAACTATACTTTTGAGCCGTTTGGGGTCGAAACGCTCGGACCATGGGGCCCAAGTACACGCCTCCTATTCAAGGACTTAGCCAAAAGGCTTGTTGACGCTTCACGTGACCAGAGGGCTGGCTTATTCTTTGGTGAAAGAATTAGCATTACCATACAAAGTGGCAAGGCAGCCAGTCTTCTGGACACGTTTCCGATCCTATATCCTTTCTATCATATATGTATTAGATAGTAAGTTATTTGTAAAAATGTACAGAAAAATGTATTCCAATATTTAATTTCAATTTAAACACAACTGAAAAAAAAAACTTGCCTTATAACAAATATATGATTACAACTCAAAATTCAAATTTGTCAGTAATTTATCTCAGTGGCTGGTAGACTAGAGCGTCGTGTATGCAAATAAGATTCCAACTAACTCTTGCAACTGATATTTGCATAATCACCGGATGAAATGTAAATATTCGTCCATTTCTCCTTATTTTATTTTAATATAAAAAACGGAAAAATTGTAAATATTATATGGAATTTATTTATTAATGTACAATCGTTTTGCACTTTTTATTAAAAATATTTTAGTATTTATTTATTATTTTAAAAATATTTTACACCATTTTATTTGTTTCCGGCAAACAAAAAGTGCAAAATGATTATTTGTACATTAATAAATGAATTCCACATAATGTTTGCATTATTTTTTTACATTTTGTAGTTGTATTTTTCTTTTATAATTTTTAATTTTTTTAAGCTTTTGTAAATAATTGATGATCACGCAACTTTTTATCCCGTATTGAATAAAACCGAGTGCATTCGTGCATAAGCGTGTAAAAATATAGAGTCAGGCTGACATAAATGAAACTACGCTAAACTAGGTCTTTCAATTAAAAAGCACCTAGAAGGAAGAATAATTAGTGTATCTCTAATCACCAAATTCCAGACTCCGGGTTGCTTAATTAAGCTGCGTAAGTTTCTAAAACCCACAAACCGATTTCGGCCCGACCCAAGAATTGAACCCGAGACCTCGTGCATAGCAGTCTTGCATTATGCGACATCTAGATCACCGAGGCAGTCACATCGTCAGAATGTTACGAAAAGAACAATACTAAATACTATAAGGGTATGTTTAGACTAACTAGAGCAAGAACNACGGACAAGGGCATAACTGTCTGAACGACTTTGTCCTTCCAATTTTAAAATTATAAATTAGGCATAAGTGTAATAGATGTGGCATTGTCGCTCCAGAAACCAAAAAATTAAAAGGGCATATTTACCTTTACGACGTTAGCGGTCCAAGTGACGACTGCCTCTCTCCCCGCCGACGTCGCAACTGACCAATGAGACTATGTCCAGCCAAGAGAGCAGTAAAAAGGCACCAATAAGACAAAGTCACTATTTTCGCCTAGCGGATTTTTAAAGGAATTAAATGACTGTCTTTGTTCCTCCAGTTCAAATAGCATTTTTAAGGCATTTCTGTATACTTAACTCATTTTTGCAATTTTTGACAATTGTGCCCTTGTTCTACCGAAGGTGCGATACTTGAGTATAAAGGGTAAGCTCATATATTTTGTCGAGCCATTATTTTGAGCCGTATGCGCTGAGTCGTGGAAAAGAATAAAAATATAAGATTTAGGAGCCATATTGGATCGACAGCCAATAATGTACTACATGTTGATAAGTATTTTGTCAAAGCACAATTCTCTAAATTGTGTTTCTGTATTAACTTGAAGAAAATTAGTTTTCGGTTCCGTAAGTCTGGTGTTTTGTAAATACCTCTAATGACTTGCAATTATTTTGACAAATTCATTCATTGCGGTGTAAGAAAAAGATAACGATTTAATATTTTGTTAAGTTTCCTGGTCGTAGAAATTAGGCAAAGAGCTCAAGAAGGAACACGGTGGGTTTTAGTCAGTAAAAGTCTGACACTCTCCCGCTGTCACCCACAGCGGGAGGGGTCATACTGATGATTTCCCATCGATATAAAAAAGGCCCTTGTCCATTGACGACAATATGACAGTTTTCTTAAAACGTCTATTTATTATGCACTAACACATTCAATTTTTTGTAAACAGTTGTTTTAAGAAAATGATGACAACCAATTAGCTTTTTTTTCAATAGTACCTTTAGAACTACTTGATAAATAAATATGCTGTGTATTTATTGCTAAAAAAATTGGACCAGTCGCTTTCGCAATTTAAAAGGTAGTAGTAGTAGCAAAAACTCAACAATATTATTTTTAAAATATTCATTTCAGTTTAGTTTGAAGTTTATTGTGGGTATCAAATTACTAAATTTTCATATTTATCAAGCATTTTTTTAAATATTTTAAATACAAATATACTTCCAACTAAATGGTAAAAAAATATCAAAACCTAAGCATAATATTAATGATAGTTTGATGAAACAAAAGTGTGATATTGCATCCGTAAATGTAACTAACAGTAGATATTTTTTAGCTTTTTAGGGTTCCGTACCCAAAGTGTAAAAAACGGGACCTTATTACTAAGCCTCCGCCGTCCGGTCTCAAAAACCGTAGTAGGTATATAGTTGAAATTTTGCACAGATGATGGATTATTGTTGCCGCTGTAACAACAAATACTAAAAATAAGAATTAAAAAAATATTAAATAGGCTCCATTACTATAAACGTATTTTTTTGTACGAAACTCTTCATGCGCGAGTTCGATTTGCACTTGGCCATTTTTTTAGTTTTTATTTGATATTCGTTAGTGGGTTTTTGCTAACAAAAATCAACAATTGTTTGACTGGAAATAGCCTCTGTTTTAAATAAAAATATTTTGGAAGCTTGCTTCGTTAATTTTAAACAACTACGAAAGCTTACGTGCGGTAGAATTGTAATTTTAGTATCAAGATTATAATTTCTTGATTGAAGTAAAATCTGAATCTATTAAGGAATACCAAAGAAAGATTTTAGTAAATTCATACCGTATTTTCACTTTGATATTATTTAGCATTTAGCTATTGAAATTAAATTCTATTGAAGTATGTTTTTTATAATAATATGTAAGGTATTCTAAAAATATCTGCCACGGCATTAATGGGAGTAGACATCTTAAAGACATGGATCAATATTTATCCATATGCTGAAAAATAGTACCCTTAAATTCAAACGTATAGCAACCTTTTTAGCAACTATACTTTTGAGCCGTTTGGGGTCGAAACGCTCGGACCATGGGGCCCAAGTACACGCCTCCTATTCAAGGACTTAGCCAAAAGGCTTGTTGACGCTTCACGTGACCAGAGGGCTGGCTTATTCTTTGGTGAAAGAATTAGCATTACCATACAAAGTGGCAAGGCAGCCAGTCTTCTGGACACGTTTCCGATCCTATATCCTTTCTATCATATATGTATTAGATAGTAAGTTATTTGTAAAAATGTACAGAAAAATGTATTCCAATATTTAATTTCAATTTAAACACAACTGAAAAAAAAAACTTGCCTTATAACAAATATATGATTACAACTCAAAATTCAAATTTGTCAGTAATTTATCTCAGTGGCTGGTAGACTAGAGCGTCGTGTATGCAAATAAGATTCCAACTAACTCTTGCAACTGATATTTGCATAATCACCGGATGAAATGTAAATATTCGTCCATTTCTCCTTATTTTATTTTAATATAAAAAACGGAAAAATTGTAAATATTATATGGAATTTATTTATTAATGTACAATCGTTTTGCACTTTTTATTAAAAATATTTTAGTATTTATTTATTATTTTAAAAATATTTTACACCATTTTATTTGTTTCCGGCAAACAAAAAGTGCAAAATGATTATTTGTACATTAATAAATGAATTCCACATAATGTTTGCATTATTTTTTTACATTTTGTAGTTGTATTTTTCTTTTATAATTTTTAATTTTTTTAAGCTTTTGTAAATAATTGATGATCACGCAACTTTTTATCCCGTATTGAATAAAACCGAGTGCATTCGTGCATAAGCGTGTAAAAATATAGAGTCAGGCTGACATAAATGAAACTACGCTAAACTAGGTCTTTCAATTAAAAAGCACCTAGAAGGAAGAATAATTAGTGTATCTCTAATCACCAAATTCCAGACTCCGGGTTGCTTAATTAAGCTGCGTAAGTTTCTAAAACCCACAAACCGATTTCGGCCCGACCCAAGAATTGAACCCGAGACCTCGTGCATAGCAGTCTTGCATTATGCGACATCTAGATCACCGAGGCAGTCACATCGTCAGAATGTTACGAAAAGAACAATACTAAATACTATAAGGGTATGTTTAGACTAACTAGAGCAAGAACAGTTTTGCAGCATTTCAAAATTTTTGCTCTACCGAATTATTTTAATGTTGCAGAACATTCTTTCCTTTTTCGTTCTAAAATAATTCTATAGGTGGGGTATAGAATGAACATCGCTCGAATGGTTCACAAACACTCCCTAGTGTACACAGGAGCGCAAGACCACAGCTACGCTGTATTCGCACACAAAGATTGCATTTTGCGGACATGTTAACAATTTTTCCATGCAATTTTGTAACTGATTGCTAGTATGTCCATCTCTGTGTGAGAGAAGACCTGTGCCCAGCAGTGGGACGATAAAAAGGCTAATGATGATGAGAACGAGTAGACCAAAAGAAATACTGCATCCATCACAGAGTTTTACAGTGGCACACACCGGTAGAATCTCACTTACAGTAACACAATTTAAGGGTGCCGTCTATTAAAGCTTGTCTAAGATTATTGGATTTGTTCTATCGATTCGGTTTCAATAGTATTTCGATCACGTACAGCTAAATATATTAGTTGCCATCATGTGGGTGAGTTGAGAAGAATTTAATGTTTTGTGTATGTGGGAATTAGGTTTTTGGGTAAAATCGTAGTGTATTTGACGTATATTAAAGAACATTGGACGAGTCTATAATTCAACGACGCAGTTCAAGGCTCGTTGACTATATTTTGAAAATACATATTTTCATATGAATCGATAAGGAGGCAATAACATGTTGAATTTATTATTTGAATTAATTTACACTCAACTATTTTGCTTTCACCCATGGTGTCACCCGCGTCCCAAAGGAAATACTTTCCGTACCCAAATGATGACAAACAGAATAGGCATGACGACAAAAAAAATCTAATTAGTCCGTGTTTTAGATTTAAAAAAAATATTGCATACGTGTTTTTTCGTTTTTCATCTTAACAAATAATTACGAAGCAATAGACTTGCGCTACGATTTTGACATAGGCGTGACGTCAGGACCCCCCACTCCTGAATTTAATATACTCATTATCTTTGTTATTATTGATAGATTTTCAAAAACAAAAAATATGTGTCCAATATTTTGATATAATATAAATTACGGACTAAATGGATTTGCTTATTTTTTACCCTGTCGTCATGCCTATTCTAAGCCCTTTCCTCGGGTCTAAGCTAAAAAATGTTTCTAAGATAAAGGTCATTTAATTTTATTTATCCGTAACATGAATATGTAACATGTCACAATATCCTCCCATGGTCTATCAGTATTGTACAGACGACGCAGGTCAACTTATACGAATCTGTCAAATTTTACCAATCAAACATTAACCTACCCCCATTGCGATAAGGTTGAAAATCGATCGCAGAAATTTGACAGATTGTGGTAACTTGATGTACTGTACAGCCGACAGAAGATCAACGTACCCATATTTGTCAAATTTTACCAATTGAACCATCCACTATTGAGAGGTTGAAATTCTATAGTAGAGATAGATTAAGTTAGGTTCATGTGTTGGCTTCAGTACCTTATTAATGTTCCACCGTCTTACACAAAATTACCAGTATGACTCCCAAAATCTAAAGGTACCTTATACATAGGTATACTTCCAAACTCCCATTCCCTGACAACTCTTCAGGCAAGTGTTAGAAAATAAATTTAGCGTGGCAGCACATAAATTGTCGCCGGCATCCATCAATTAGATCGAGCTAAGCATGCATTATATTGGCATCTGTAGAGTTAGGAAGCTATTAGATATGGCGTAAACATTATCATTAAAATGGTTTTGTTAAAGCATTCTTGTAATTTTGTCCATTTCGTTGATTTATACCAATAAAAAAAAGTTTCTATAACTGGATATATACTACATTTTTTTTAAGAAATGTATAGGTCGTTTTAATATAGTTTGTTTATAATATTAGTATTTAAAATGTTGTATTTAAAATTAAGTGTTGTATAATACACAAAAATCCTTTATTAACCCGTCATCAACCAGTCACCAGTCTACCATATCTACCAATCAGTAGTAGAAAATATTTATATATGTGAGCTTGCAATTTATTAGGGACACAAACGAAAAAAATATAGGTACCGATTATTATGAAGATATAGAATTCAAGTGGTATTATTGCCCTTTTTATATCGATGGGAAATCATCAGCATGACCCCTCCTGCTGTGGGTGACAGCGTGAGGGAGCGTCAGACTTTTACTGAGTAAAACACACCGTGTTCCTTCGGGAGCCCTTTGTGTGCCAGGGCCGCGGTAACTCTTTCGAACCACCCGCAGCCCTGACAGGCTCTCGCCCTAGTGGGCCCCGCTGGGGTTTGTTGACACTCTCTGAGGAGCGCGTGGAACAACGCGCGCCGCCGACACGGGCCTGTCAACTCCTAGGAGACGGAAGGACGATGAGCCACCCGAAACTCATCGCCCACAGACCCACGCCTACGGTGGTCGGGAGTCTTCTCTCGACACCCGGCGACCGTGGTGTCTACAAGGTCCACCGCGACGGCTGGGAAGGCCGGTGCGGACTCTCAGCCGCTCCGCCGCCTCCTTATCTTGCATAACTGCTTCGCAGAAGAAGGCGACGGCATCCCATCCCTGTCGCCATCCCTCTCGCCCCGCACCATGGCTTGAACCAGAGCTGGGGGTATAATTGCCCTTCATCTCTCTTTGATTGCGAACTGACACAAAATTACAACACAGCAAACATTTCGGTGCAACAGTCCTATCTATACGTTCAAGCACCACGCAATATAGTAGCGATGACATAAATTGTCCTGTTATCGCTTTCCGGCCCACTTGACGGCAAGCGCGATCGTTACGCGAACAATTGCGGTGAGACTGAAACGTTAGTGGGCATTTTATTACAACCTCACTATAGTCCGTTTGTTTAGAGGCGTTAGGGAGATTTAGGTTCTGGATTATAATTGGATTGAAATGAAGGTCTGCAATCTTCTGGGCACCAATTAACTGTACAAAGATAAAAGAAAACATCTTGAGGAAACCTGTACCTTAAACATTAGTTTATAGCAATTAGTTGCCGACACTTGAAACGGTCTGCGCAATTTTTTTGTATAGCATATTTTAGTTCCGTAAGAGGTCGCTCGAGGCGCTGTAAAATCTATCATTCAAAAAATCTTGTAGAGATAAAGATGGTCAAGGAACTGAAATTAAAAACTTAATAATTGCGATCCGCATTGAGTAAGCCTGGTGATTAACGCTCAATTCTTTTTTGTGTGAGAGGAGGCCAGAGCCCTGCAGTGAATTAAAAAAAGGTTGATGATGAAATTTTGGCTTTCCATATTTTTAGGCAAGGGGTATGATGCCACTAAATTACAGACTCTAGGCTGCTTGGTTTTTATTTATTTATTATAGCATAAAGGTATCTATATTTTAAGCTAAGCCCCACAAAACCGTTGTAATGGTTTGACTGTGGGGTCAATGAGTCTAGACAATACAATAATATGAATTTAACTTGGTGAAAGTTTATGTTCAATAGTAGATTGATATTAAAATATTCAGATGGTAATATTCCTGATGACTTCTAAGGGTCAACTCACACCGAGACGCGACGCGACGCTGCACGCAGATTTTACATAGAGCGACTCAAAATATACTTTATTCACTACACAAAACGATACACATTTAATTGTGAGAATTCAGATACGTTCCGCTGCGCAGCGCTGCACCTCGAGACGCCGCGCGGCGTCGCGCGGCTGCGCGCTGCGCAGCGCTAAATCAAAGTCGCGTCGCGTCGCGTCACGTCGCGTCGCGTCTCGGTGTGAGTTGACCCTAAGGGGACTCTTCACACACGATTAGTTACCCTCATGGTAAGCTATTAATTAGCTTCCGTTATTGGGGCTAACACAACTGATAAACTACATATATTTATAAGAGATAGATAACACCCAGACAGTCAACAAACATGCTCATCATACAAAAGTTGACCGTATCGGGAAGCGTACCCGGTAGCATCAAATCGGCAGTCCGGCAAGGTGATCATTACGCCAACGAGGTCGTCTAAATCAAATTAATCAAAAAAAAAAACCGGCCAAGTGCGAGTTGGACCCGCGCATGAAAGGTTCCGTACCCCAACCCCTTAATTTTTTTTTCATTTTTAGTATTTGTTGTTATAGCGGCAACAGAAGTACATCATTTGTGAAAATTTCAGCTTCCTAGCTATCACGGTTAGTGAGATACAGCGTGGAGACAGACAGACAGACAACGAAGTCTTAGTAATAGGGTTCCGTTTTACCCTTTGGGTACGGAACCCTAAAAAGACACAAGCGTACGTTGACCTATTCCAAATTACCAGGATCCTTAACTCGCTGTAATTTAACAAAGTATTCTAATAAAACATTAACCTATCTCAAAACTGTCATTAAGAATTTTACGAGGTCCTATAAAATTGTTATTACTTAGCCTTGTTACAATCAAATCGGATTGGTCGATATAATTTTCTATGACAATTTTATTACTTAGGTATTATTACAAATATTGACTATGATCTTTTTAGCTATTTTGCTTATCACTAATATTCTTATCTGTTTTAAGTTTCATATTGGGAAATTTCTACCTATCGACACTAACGTGCTCTCCGACGCACGGGTGTATCAATCACCAACTTGCAACTCCGGGCTGCTTTGCGAAAGTTTCTAAAACCCACAAAGTGATTTCGGCCCGCCCCAGGAATCGAACCCGAGACCTCGTGCAAAGTAGTCGGCTATGCGACCACTAGACCAACGAGGCAGTTAAATATCTTCTAATATTGTAATGCTAAAGAGTTTTTTTGTTTCTTTAAATGCGCTAACCTCATTAAGTAATGATCCAATTTGAAGAAATCGATCAGAGTATAATAAGATAGTAGTTTATGTATTATTATAATATTGAAATATGTATGCACAAGCTGTGGGAAACCTTAACAAATAAATAAATAGTAGGTTATTTTTATTGCAGTGCGCCTAATAGTTACCACAGGACGCGGGTGAAACCGTGAGCAGAATCTAGCGAATAATGAGTGTTACATTCATATAGTAATACATTCTTTATGTGGAAATTATATTATAATAAAGGTTGATGGAAGTTATAATAAAGGTTGTTTTTTTTAATTAACTATTCTCGAGCGCTCTGTATATAATTCTTTCGCAAACATGATGAAACTTGTTAGAGGCGCATGTGTTTGCTACAGAAAACTTAAATGTAAGGCCCTGTCCGCACAGCGAATATTCACCGCGCGAATTTTATTCGCGCGGATTTGCGCGGTTTTTATTCCGCAACCACATTAGGTCCTGTCCGCACAGCGAATTAAATTCCGCGCGATATTTGTCATAGTCGTACTACTTCATACCGTACAAAACATTCGCGGAAATAAATCCGCGCCGCATCGCGTGAAATTTGCATCAAAACACAGAGATTTTTATTTCGCGCGAATTTTATTCCGCCAGTGCGGATACTTCTATTGTATTCAATGTGTTACAGAATTGCGAGAAAAAATTCGCGCGGTTAATATTCGCTGTGCGGACTGGGCCTAACGCAAACTTTCGCGTTGATTTACTGTGACTAGATTAAATACGTATTTTTCTTATTTTTCCTTTATTGGCCAACCAACAATTGTTTACACCATACATTTTCAGGATACTTAACTACTATAATCAAGGTAAGTGTAAAATTTTTTTATAGGTTAGCACCGCATGCCCCATAAATTTATTTTTTATTTATTTATTTATTTATTTATCTCAGGCATCTAAGGCCCATAAAATACAATACATAAATATTATACCATAAACTTATATACTATTACATATTTATATAAAACAACTTAAAACTAATGCACAAATAAATACATATAATAGTGTCAGTGTTGCCACCTTAGCCCTTTTGGGGCTAAATCTAGCACTTTTTCCTGTAGGTGAACTCGTAGTTTAATGATTTAGCCCGGAAAGGGCTATCTAGCTCTTATATTTTCCTAAAAATATTGCACCAAATTCTGAATTTTGCGTCAAGTTTGTGATTTTCACTTTAGAATCTATCAAATTGGGTAATTTTTTTCTTGTAAATTAGTGTAATTTTCAAAAATGTTGTTATTCTATTTAAAAAGTAAACACATAATTGAAATCATTCGTAAAGGTATATTTTACCCTTTTTTTACAGCAAGTCTTTTCTTGGTCATTTGTGCGCTATCTAGCCCGATCTAGCCCATTTCAACTTTTTCAACTGTCCCCATTACTAAAACTAAGGTGGAAACACTGATCTAGCCCGAACTAGCCCTTTTTAGCTTTTTCAACTAGCCCCATTTCTAAAACTAAGGTGGCAACACTGAATAGTGTTACAGAGAAAGAAAAAATCTAATTAGGTAACTAAAAACTAGCAACTTAAAGTTAACATTAGATTATATGGAACGACGTATAAACTAAGAATAACGTATACATTTTGGTAGTTTATGATAACAGAACAAAAAAAACACTATTAAAATAAAACAGAGAGAAAAACCAAACCAGCTAAACATAGTTATTTATTTGTTTACAATACAATGTATTCATTTATTTACAAAGTACTATAATTATTATACTTCGTAATCGTATTGAAGGACTAAAAGCAATCTGATAATATTTTTACTTATACATATATGGTTTAGTTTTTAGGGTTCGGTAGCCGAATGACAAAAAAAGGAACCCTTATAGATTCGTCATGTCTGTCTGTCTGTCCGTATGTCACAGCCACTTTATTTTTAGTTGTGCTGCTGCTGCCGCTGCGGCTGCGGAGAACCTCAAAAATATAGTAGCCTTGTTGGAAACTATATTTTCGAACCGTTTGGGGCTGAAACCCTCCGGTCGTGGGGTCCGAATGCACACTCTATTTTTAAAGAACTTTCTATGGTATAGAATAGACCCCCAAAATGACCACTCAATTATGTAACTTAAATCCGAGCCAAAAAGTTCAAAGTCCATCATCATCAAAAATCTATTAAATCTCTAACACAGCCTCAATGGATCGCTTTGAATAGCCCGGACCATTGTCGGGGTTGTTTGCCGGCTGCAATAATAGCTGGATAAACCCGGGCACTGCAAAGCCAGACGTAATTTCTGCCTAGAAGGCTCAATACTTTGGATGTGGAGTGCATTTAAACGGCCACTCCTATTGTTCGAGTTTCTCAGCTTATGTTTTACTAGCTTTGCCAGCGGTTTCACCCGCTTTCCCCTGGGAACTACTGCGCGCACCCGAATAAAAAGTATCCTATAACCTTCCTCGATAAATGGGCTATCTAAAACTGAACTCTTTTTTTAAATCGGACCAGTAATTCCTGAGATTAGCGCGTTCAAACAAACAAACTCTTCAGCTTTGTAATATTAGTATTTGGGGGCACGGCAGTGCCCCCGCCAAGTCGAGCGCAAAGCAAACACTGCCGTACCATCCTTTACTGGAACCATTTCGACGCATTTTCAGGCCTCTGTTTGAGAACCTCTGGATAATACCAGAACGTCGAAATTTTCATCATCCAGAAAGCTATAATCACATACGTAAAACCCAGAATTTCAAGTCTGTAGGTCATTTAATTTCGAAGTTAAGCGAAAGCAAAGTTTCGTATTTTCGACACTCACTCACTCATGATCATCAAAATAGAACTAGTACTTCCAATAAAGTCAGAGAGCTGAAATTTGGAACAGAGTTAGGATTTAATGACCACATATAAGGAAAACTATAAAAACTAGGATAATCGAAGATCTGGAGTACCTGGTGACCCTGATTAGAAAACACAACCAGACGTAATTTCTGCCTAGAAGGCTCAATACTTTGGATGTGGAGTGCATTTAAACGGCCACTCCTATTGTTCGAGTTTCTCAGCTTATGTTTTACTAGCTTTGCCAGCGGTTTCACCCGCTTTCCCCTGGGAACTACTGCGCGCACCCGAAAAAAGTATCCTATAACCTTCCTCGATAAATGGGCTATCTAAAACTGAACTCTTTTTTTAATCGGACCAGTAATTCCTGAGATTAGCGCGTTCAAACAAAAACTCTTCAGCTTTGTAATATTAGTATTTGGGGGCACGGCAGTGCCCCCGCCAAGTCGAGCGCAAAGCAAACACCTGCCGTACCATCCTTTACTGGAACCATTTCGACGCATTTTCAGGCCTCTGTTTGAGAACCTCTGGATAATACCAGAACGTCGAAATTTTCATCATCCAGAAAGCTATAATCACATACGTAAAACCCAGAATTTCAAGTCTGTAGGTCATTTAATTTCGAAGTTAAGCGAAAGCAAAGTTTCGTATTTTCGACACTCACTCACTCATGATCATCAAATAGAACTAGTACTTCCAATAAAGTCAGAGAGCTGAAATTTGGAACAGAGTTAGGATTTAATGACCACATATAAGGAAAACTATAAAAACTAGGATAATCGAAGATCTGGAGTACCTGGTGACCCTGATTAGAAAACACAAAAGCCCAACCAAACTATTAGAGGAATCAACATAACGCCTTAGGTAGATATCAATAAGCTCACGTTTCTACAAAAAGAAGTGAAATCCCACCAAAAACATTCTGTAAAAAACTAGCCAATTCTCGCTGAAGCTGCTTGTTTATCTTTAAAAAGTAATGAAATCTAGACAAAAGTCGTGCTGAGTCTAAGGATTCTTACGGCGATTCTTTACTATTATAGTTAATGCTATATGACTGGCCGTTGACTTGTACTCACTAACGTTTAAAGAATGATCAACGGCCAGTCATATAGCATTAACTATAATAAA
>NWSH02000296.1:7443077-7456578 GCA_002382865.2 Heliothis virescens | reverse complement strand
ACAAAAGCCCAACCAAACTATTAGAGGAATCAACATAACGCCTTAGGTAGATATCAATAAGCTCACGTTTCTACAAAAAGAAGTGAAATCCCACCAAAAACATTCTGTAAAAAACTAGCAATTCTCGCTGAAGCTGCTTGTTTATCTTTAAAAAGTAATGAAATCTAGACAAAGTCGTGCTGAGTCTAAGGATTCTTAGTAAAGAAATCGCCGTAAGAATCCTTAGACTCAGCACGACTTTGTCTAGATTTCATTACTTTTTAAAGATAAACAAGCAGCTTCAGCGAGAATTGGCTAGTTTTTTACAGAATGTTTTTGGTGGGATAGATATTACTGCCAAGTTTCATCAAAATTCGGACAGTAGTTTTTGCGTGAAAGAGTATCAAACATACATACACATAGACATACACCCATCCTCACAAACTTGCGCATTTATAATATTGATTGGATTGGTAAGATACGGGCCTTGTGTTCAAATCGTATCCAGAATTTGCAGGTCATGCGCCAAGAACCATGAAGAGCTCGTGGCTAAGTCAAAGCAAAAGTCTATTCTCAGCGAATGCCTACGTCACAGCATCTACCTGCATGCCAAATTTCAGCCCCATACCTCCAGTGGTTTGGGCTGTGCGTTGAGAGATCACTATGTCAGTCTGAGTGAGACCTTTGAGTTTTATATATTTAGATATTGAAACATTAACATCTTGAGAGTAATAGAGGATGAAAATATTTTCAGAATATTTCATTTCACGGTAGTTCTTATCATGTCTTTTTATAGAAAGTTGCTAACTTTTAATGCTTCGGTGAAAGTTTCTTTAATAAATATTATTTGCTTACTACTTCAAATGAACGGTGGACATTTAAATTATTTCAAGCGTTCGATGCAAAACTTTGAGTTGGTAATTAATTATGAATCTAAGAGCAAGACCGTCTTCGACGAAGTTTATCATTTTAGTAAAAACATTTATGAGGGTAGTTTAAAGTGTTTTTAAACATTGCATACTGGAAGAAATTGGACTATTTTTTCAAAGGCGTAACATATAAAATTAGAGCAACTTTTCAACCAGGCATTAATAGAGATGGTCTTCGTTGCTCTAGTAGTCGCATAATTGGGCTTCGATTCCCGGGTTGAGTCAAAATTGATTTGTGGATTTAAAAAAACCTTTACAAAGAAGCCCGGAGTCTGGAAATTGGTGATTGATTAGAGCATCAAAGATCACGTCAATGTCAGTCCTCCGCCTGATCTCCCTCCAGTTGTGACGGACTGTCTTCCCATCTGGCTGCGAGAATGAGAGAATAGAGAGTACTCCAGTCTGTTCAAATGCTTGTGCACTATGATATTTCCTTCACAAATGGCTGATCTAGACGGTCTCAACGTCATTATAAAGAAGACTAATTATCTCTGCCAAAAACTATGACAATTTTAAATTTCAATTATTTTAAAGTTTTAAGTTTCATGTCATTATCATTTGTAACACTGCCTCGTAGAAGAAAAGTAAATAGATAGCCCTTTTCCCTCGCATCATAAAACTCCTTTAAGATGAGAGTGAAAGTCGTACACGTGTACCATGAAGAAACATTACTCTGAAAGTATTTTAATATATCCTCATAAGCCTTAGTTTATAAGAGGTCTCTTTATTAATAACGTTGATAACGTATTCCAAATTGCAAAGCGAAATTATCAAGCATCTCACAAACTTTAATTATGAAATCGTTGCGATGGTTTTATCCGTCAGTCTTAGCAACTGTAATTAAGAAAGTTTTACCAAATATAATTATAATTAATACACATTTCAGAGATATTTAAACGTCGAATAAGATTTGAGAAATAACAAGTTTAACTCTCATCCGCCATATTGAAAACGTTATACTTAACTTATAAACTATGAAATTAATTTATTCGAATTTAGAATGTTTGATGGCTCCTTGGATGATCTAAATCTTGGATGTTCTGGTTGGATACCATGCTGAGGTGCTTAAATTCATAATCCCACAGAAGAAACCAGTCTGTACTTTTTTGGGTAGACTCAGGTGATAACAAAATATCATGTAGTAATCATCTGCCTAGCCTTTTCCCAACTACGTTGGGCTCGGCTTCTAGTCCAACTGGATGCAGCTGAAAACCAGTGTTTTACATGGAGCGACTGCCTGTCTTACCTCCACAACCCAGTTACCCGGGCACCCTGGCCACCCCTTGGCAAGACTGGTTGTCAGACTTTTCTGGCTTCTGACTACCCGTAACGACTGTCAAAGATGTTCAAATGACAGTTTATCGTGCCTTCCGAAACACGTAGGGCACGATAAACACAATACTCTAATTACAAAATTAATTTGGTATATTTGCAGCAAACACTTATCTAATAAAAACTTATCTAATATAAGTATAGAAATTCAATAAATTAGTACGTATTAGATAGGATAACATTATTATTTACTCCTTGGTTACGACTCTTTGCATATATTTAGGTACTTATACCTCTATCTACTTACCCTGTTGTCTGTCTTTATTTCTGGGATCAAGTGTAAACTATGTGCTTATAACTTTTGATTGTAAAATCGTAGGGCGCTGAACCAGGAACGATTTTCTGGATCTTCAGAGTGGTCGAACAATTAATGTCAAACCGCAAATGTACTGATGAGGACTAACGCAAAAATACCCCATGTATGTATGTTCCCTATATTGTTAATAGCTCAACAAATACAGCAAATCGCGAAACATATAAGGGATATCTTAAGGTGAATTCGACCACTAGAAGCGGGAAATTCAACTAAAAAATTCAACTTCTTACAATTCAAATGTAACTGTATAAACAATGATATTTCGCAATTAAAAGTTTTTTTACAGTTACATTTAAATTGTAAGAAGTTTCGGAGTTAAACAAGTACATCAGAAATTACTTTGTGGGATATTATAACCGCCAATCATAAGATCACGCATCATATTGAATGTTAACTTAGGTAAAACATGAAAAAAACCATTTTATATTTGAATTTCCCGCTTCTAGTGGTCGCATTCACCTTAAGCCCCTTAGGGAAGAAGGAATGTAGATCTTGCGGCCTGACGTGACCTTTTCAACCACCCTGAAACTCAAAGGTATTGAAATATCAAAGAAATATTGGCCAACAAAGAATTTTTCATATATACGCTTTTATCCTTAAAAAACGGAATACGGACACCTCAGAATCCGTTTAAATCCAAAGAAGAGAACAGTAAAGCGGACAATGTAGCCTTCTAGGAAATTATTTACATGCCTTCTCAGAATTTATCTTCAAGGTTACAGGTAAAATGTTCAAATAAAACTATAAGAAAGAAAGAAAACCGGCCAAGTGCGAGTTGGACTCGCGCACGAAGGGTTCCGTACCTTTGAAGAATGAACGTATTTATTACCTACAATACCTACCTACAGCTAGCCAAAATACAAACATTTAAATATCTGTAGAACTATCAATACATTTCTACAAATAAAGCCCTTTCATTTGATACCCATAAAGAGGTTGTTGTGAATTAATCCGCCATTTTGTATCGGCGGCTATTTTGGATTTACAGCCATTTTTTTATTGTATTGTCATCAATATTAAGTCGATCTGGTGTCAGGAAGGGGGTTAAATTCCAATTACTAAATTTGACCCAAACAAGTAAATAAATAAACTGGCCAAGCTAAGTAAAACCGTTTAAAAACGGACGCTTATGTTGGCGATTAAATAAGGCCTTATAAAAAGTGTTTAGCTTTATTTACATATTTTCACACAAAACTGGTACAATTTTGTCAATTAAATATTCAGCATACCTGAACAGTGAACATGCTGAACACTAATTAATTCATCGTAATTGCTTTTGAACCATTATATTGATGATACCGAGACCGCGGCCATTCGGTTAGATTGATTGCTATTAATGGTTAATCTCTAGTAGAATTGCCTATAACTAGCTTTGTGTGTAAAGAGGTAGTTTCTCATGACTTCCATTTTCACACCACAATATACGCAATTTTTGAAGTTTAATTCTCGCTTTGTTTTAACCAATTCTTTCAGGGTGAATCGTTTTACACGAACGAGCTACACGAACCTCAGGTGTTATCGAGTGATCGCCACTATTATTCCAGGATAGTGCGAGAAGCGGTTGAAATCAAGAAGTATAAAAATTTCAACCGTCAAGATGGATACCGCTTATCAACATCGTAGAACCCTGTCATCAGCAAGTGTCATCGTCGCGAAAAATATACACAAAACCGGTGAAAAGATGTTGTCAGTGTAGTGTGTAGGGTAGAAGACAGTATGATCTCAAAAAGTGAAAATTGTGACGACCAAGAGAGGGTAGTAGAGTAACCCTGCACTTCACAGAGATGTCGTTAGCTAACTGTCATCAGTCTACCCGTAACCACGGTCGGTGCAATTCGGCCGAAACGTCGGGAGGAAAGAGGTATCGTAAACCTTTACAATTTCATCGCGAGTAAGACCTGCTGTTTATCTAAAACAAGTCGTACAAGTCGGGAAAGTTTAAAAACATTGATATTCAAGGCTCCGAAACTACTCAACTGATATGATAAATTCTTTCACTGTTAGGAAACTACACTGTCTAGATACGGGAAATAGATTTCCCGGCATGTGAGTGAAACCGTGAGAAACAACTAGTACAGGATAAAAGTTTCTCAACCTTCTTAGAGTTTTGTATCATACACAAACCGCTATTGTTACCCCTTCTCTTTCTAAAAACATACTTTATAGTTGTACCTGTGTGTTAATTATGTGCATATAAAAGTAAATTAGCATTCACGCATAATTTTATCTCATACAATCGCAATAAACTATGACCATATTCAAATCTTCTCTCAAGTTTAAACATAGAAGGCTTTGCATAACGCAATGAGGAAACTTGCAAAAAAAGAATCATTACTTAAATTACAAAGAGTTTCACATTTTCTTAAAAAAGTAATAAAACAGTATGAAGGTTTCATTGAAAGTGTCAACATGTTGTCAATTTATTTAATAGTGAGTGTATATGTGAGTGCTACTATAGCAGCAAAAATATTAGCTGTGTTTCCTACACCGTCTATAAGTCACCAAGTGGTCTTTCGACCCTTAACTCAAGAATTGGCCAGACGAGGACATGAAATCACTATTATAACCACAGATCCTGCATTTCCAAAAGGAGAGGCACCACCTAATATTACAGAAATAAATGTCCATGATATATCATATGATCTATGGAAAGACAAATTAGTAAAAGTCGTGTTCGAAAGAGATCGAACTGATTTGAAATTACAAATTGAAACATATTTTACAACAATATTAGAAATTGTTATCCAGCAATTTCAATCTGATGAAGTACAGAAATTAGTTAAAGATAAAACGAAGAAGTTTGATTTGTTGTTTTTAGAAGCTTGTGTTAGACCAGCACTATTATATTCTCATATTTACAAAGTTCCTGTGATTCAAATAAGTTCCTTCGGAGCTATGCCTGGTAATCTTGCAGCTTTAGGTGCTCCTGTTCATCCAATTTTATATCCTAACATGTTTCGACAAAGGACCAACAATCTTACAAGATGGGAGAAGAATAAGGAGATAGTAAAATTTTATTTATTCCATAATTTGTTCAAGTATTATGAAGAAATTGAATCTGAAGAGATTATTAGACATGTTGGTACTGACATATTGCCTTTATCGGAATTGTATAAAAATGTGGATATGCTATTTTTGAATGTGCATCCAGTGTTTGAAGGCATTCGACCTGTGCCACCTAATGTCGTGTATATGGGTGGATTACATCAAAATCCTATAAAAGAATTACCAGAGGTAAGTGCCAGTATAAAATACATAGAAGCATACGTTTTTAGTCATGGATAATGGGTATTTTCGAATAAAGACTTATTTACGTGAAGACTTGTTATTGCCTGTTTTTTTATTTTTTTATTATTATTGTGGCAGGAGTGTGGAAATCCGTCTTGGACACCCCAATTACTCCATGTAGAGGTAGTCAGGGTAGTGCCGGACTCCTACCGGCTAAAACCACACTCCTGCCCTTCCCGTTTTCCCCTAACGTGGTCAGGGTTCTTTTTAAACAAATTTTTGATTTTTGGTCATATTAAGTTTTGTGTCTAATTGTTGTAATTGCCTGTTGCAGACACCTAGCTGTAAGCTGTATTTAAAATTTATATTTAAATGTTTTTCCATGTAAAATGAATAGAGCTATTTGCGGAGGTTTATATTTACTGTACCTTCAGACTTTGAAATCATTTAAATTACTTAGTGTCTACGAATAAGGGTCAAGTACACTGGCAACATTGAATTCAGGCATCTTTAAACAACTTTTTACAGTACACAATTTTTTTAGGAAAAAATGGACGTTTATGCTGTCTACAATTTGTCTAAGTCGTTTGTCCTTCAAAAGAGGTCCTACTCAACAACATAACGAGACAAAATTTAACATCGTCTAAGACAGGGGTTACACGATCAGTCTGGCGTCATTCTGGCATCAGTCTCAGACTGACGAATGACTAACGGAGAAAAAACACGGTACATTTTGGACCATCAGTCCGTCAATCAACCGGTTACACGATCATTCTCCCATCTTTCTGACCAGACTGACGGATTGGACTGACGCCAGACTGATCGTGTAACCCCTGTCTAAAACTAAAACAACCTTTGATTATTTCACAGGACCTCAAATCCTATTTAGATAACTCCAAGCATGGTGTTATTTATATAAGTTTTGGTACAAATGTGGATACCAACCAGCTATTAGCCGATGATGTGAGGAAAATGGTGAATGTATTTTCTCAGCTATCTTATGATGTATTATTGAAGTGGGATGGAGAAGAATTGCCTGGACGTTCTGATAACATCAGAATATCAAAATGGTTGCCACAATCAGACCTACTTCGTAAGTTTTTCATATCATCATCTCCCTGCCCTTATCCCAATCTATTTGGGGTCGGCGCAGCATGTTTTCTTCTTCCATTCTCTTCTATTTGCCGTCATCTCACCAGTAACATTCTTCCTAGCCATATCGACTTTCACGCAATCCATCCATCGTTTCTTTGATCGTCCCCTTCCGCAATATCCACCTACATTCATACTCAAAACCTTCCTCATTTATATACTACATTAAAAAAGAGAAAACCAAAAAAAAAACTTAATTTTGAAGTCTGTTTTTTTTTAGTTTTTATTTCTAGCTTTTTTTAGTTGGTTAATATATCCAAAACCTTTTCGTAAGTCTGGCTGATGCTATGCTGAAAACCAAAAAAGGTTTAGTCAGTCACGAGATAATCGCGCACCAACAGGTCAAACTGAGAACCCCCTATAAAAATATTCTCGCTTCCGTAATTACGTAAATAATATTATTATAATATGGAATTCAATAAATGATTGAGTATTGAGTACATGGCATTCAAATTGAATTCCGAATATAATACATGTTTTGTAAATACATTGGTAGCAACCACAAAGTAGATCTTTTACAGAAGTAAATTGAAATGAATCCATCGGAGCGTGAATCAATTCAATTAGTTGGAAAACCTAATTTACTTGAAAATTAGACTATTACTCAATACTCAATCCTTTATTTGCATTCCATATGTTATACATGTGGTATCTTATAGAGTTAAAACAATATATTAGAAACATGGACCCGGTAGGGCACAGCATAAAGAGGCTAGAGAGGTTTGCAGTACATAGTAGTACTAAAAATTATGCTTATTGCTAAAAACTTAAGTATACTATTATATTATATTTGTGTGTGTGTGTTGTGTTTGTGTTACCTTTGCATGTTCATTTAACGAGGAATTATTTGTGGATTAAATCGACGAACATGAATTGAGAGATTGAAATAATAATGAGACTGAATAATACATAGCTGTATTTGCGTTTCCCTGTCTGTTAATTAATCTATGTTAACTTGATTACTTGATCTTGAATGATTGTATGCTCTTTTGTTTATATCCGTGAGCTTATATCTTCATTTTACAAAAGATTATTTGGTTTTACAAGATTACTAGTCAACTACTTCCACACGCATGATTTAAAGTAGCCTGTATGTTATATAACCTCTCTATAAAGTTTCGCCTAGAAGAGCTCGTGACTAAATCAAAGCCGCGCGGATCGATCGATCATAAGGTTAAGCAACGCTTGACGCGGTCGGTCCGTGGATGGGTGACCATCTTGTCATAATGAGTTCTTCCGTGTTCGGAAGCACGATAACTGTGGACCAGCTGCATTGAACATCTTGACAGTCGTTACGGGTAGTCAGAAGCAGAAAGTCTGACAACCAGTCTTAACAAGGGGTCCAGGTTGCCCAGTTAACTGGGTTGTGGAGGTCAGACAGGCAGTCGCTCCATGTAAAACACTGGTTCTCAACTGCATCCGGTTAGACTGGAAGCCGACCCCAACGTAGTTGGTAAAAGGCTAGGCAGATGATGTATAAAGTTTTGTCTAACTCCATTTTGCGTAAAAGAGGAAGCAGCATTCATACATCCGCTTTCGCGTTTTAGTTATCATTATCATCAGCAGGTTAAGTGCTGATTAATCATCGTCAGCTCATTTAATTGTCAAGCTGCAGAGCACAGGCCTCTTCTTATGTAAAGACGGAATGCCGGTAATCACCACGCTTGCTCAACCCACGTTGATGATTTCAGAGTTTTAAGTCTAAGCTTCTTCAACGACGTTCCACTTATAGTTCGTCTTTGATTGATGTTCAAGTTCCATTGTAAAAAAATAGGTATACCATAGAAAAATTACATGGATACTTTCGGGACCTGGAATCTACCGGGGCGGTAAGGGCTCTATAGAGAGAAACCTCTTAACAATGTGTACTGTATCTAGAAGCAACGCATTCTGCATCAAGCTCTTGACTATCACGCTCACTTGAACTTGATATACAGGTACTTAAACCACTAGGCCACCACGACTAATAAGTCATTGAAAGCCATACCGGTCCTAGACACAATAGAAAATCTATTGTTTGTCAGACTTTTGGCCTTCAAGGTGTTAACTGATTAACGATAAAAATGTTTCAGGTCACCCAAATATAAAACTCTTCATAACACAAGGAGGTCTACAATCAACAGATGAAGCTATAACAGCAGGAGTACCTCTTGTTGGTATTCCAATGCTGGGCGATCAATGGTACAATGTAGAAAGATATGAGTATCATAAAATTGGAATTAAAGTTGATTTGGAAACTTTGGAAGAAGAACAACTGAGGAATGCTATCACTACTGTTATTGGGGACGAAAGGTAGGTTGCCAATTTTATGCTAATAGTATCATCATCTTCCTGCCCTTATCCCAATATATATGGGGTCGGCGCGGCATGTTTTCTTCTTCCTTGCCATTATCGACTTTCACACAATTCATCCGTTTCTTTGGTCGTCCCCTTCCGCATTATCCATCCGCATTTATGCTCACAACCTTCCTTACAACATGATCCTAATTCCTTCACATCACATGCCTATACCATACCAGCAGGTTTCCGTCATAATTTTTCGGTTACCGGTGCCACTTTCAAACTCCCCCTTCTGGCAATAGTAATTAAATAATAATTCGGGATATGGTAAAGGTGATTAAGGTTTAGTATCCAATGGGTATAATGGGATCTTATTACTAAGACTTCGCTGTCTATGCATCTGTTTGTCAGTAAACTGTATCTTATGGACCGTATATATATATATTTACGATAGTTGAAATAGACTGTTGAAATATTCAAAGATGATTTATTTATTATCTCATCACAAATACCACTTCAGGCTTACGCCCAATGCGATGATAAAGTGATCTTAATCAAAGTACTAATTTAGACATCTATACGTATAATAAAAGCGCGGGCCCACCGTGGTGCACGGAGAGTCTACGCACATGTATTAAGCTTCGCATTGGAATAAAATGTATGTGGTTGTGTCCACTGCAACCCACGGAGAGGCTACGCATGAATTGACGTCATTGGTACATGCGTGGGTTGCTCGAATAGGTGGTTATATAAAATATGTGGGTGTACGGTTAGGTACACTTTGCTTAGTTGCGTTGGTTGTAGAATGGCTGATGGTTGCAGAGAAGTTAGTTGAGTGCAAAGAGAAGAAATCACTGAAGTTAGTTTATTAAGTAAATAATACAAAGTTATAGTTGGCGACTCCTTACTCTATCGTTGCTAAAATTGCACTAAAGTTATTTTCAATAAACAGTAATATTGTTGTGAAATAAAGGTACGTGACCCGGCGCATTTGCTGCATCAGCAAACGCGCACATCATGTACAGTTGAAGACTGTACAGTGGGGTTATTTAGAAATGAATAAAGAGTAAGAATTCAACAAAAAAATTGTCTGTTTGAAAAAAAAAAGTTAGCGGTGGCGAGGATCCGGCCAGAACGCAAGCCGCCTCGTAGGAGATCGTGCGACATGCGTGGGCCATGGACAGCATGATCCCCACGTACGACCGCCTACAGGCGGTGCTCGGGCCCCCCAAGTTGGGAAGCAACGTTGAAAGCGCGCCCGCTGCACCCATCAGCATGGGCGCCAGCCGTTACACTATCACCTAGTTCAACACATTTATACCTACTATCAAGGTCTTTCATTATAGTATAGTCTTAGAATCTTATCAAAATCTTTTGTTTATACCAGTTATCGTCGCAACGTAGTGAAACTTCGAACACTGATGTACGACCAGCCAATGACACCGTTAGAGCGTGCCGTGTGGTGGACGGAGCACGTGCTGCGTCACGGCGGCGCGCGACATCTGCGCTCTCCCGCCGCCAACATGTCGTGGACACAGTACTTAGATTATGAACTAATTCTAACTTTACTTATTATTTTACTTATTCTAATATTCATGACCATTAGCCTTGTTTATTATGTTTGTATAAATTACGTCACTTCAAAGAAAGTTAAGGTTGCTTGATGAATAAACATTGTGATGTCGCCCTCAGAGTTTCATTTACTTTAAATATTGTTACACTTTTCGGTCTACATACAAAGTTGTTCTTCTTAGCCCAAGTTCACTGATAGCTACTGATTTAACTACTGTTTACCTTGTAAACTGAACATGAGAATTCTTGGTAAACAGAAAACTGACGTTTATGTTATCGATGAATGTGGGCCTGCTATTGTAATTTTAAACAGTCATTCAAATAACAAGTACTTGTTTCAATGTCAAAGGTGAAAATAATTTTGTAAATTATTATTATAATGTTTAAGAAGGCATGCAAGAACTTGTGCAAAGACTAGAAGTGGAGAGCGGAAAACTTGGTCTTGCAATCAATCGAAACAAGACTAAGCTAATGAGAGTAGACCGCGCCGGCCTTTTGTCTGAAATGCACACAATCCAAGGCATAGATACCGTTGCCGATTTTATATACTTGGGTTCGAAAATATGCAACGATGGCAGCTGTGTACCTGAGATTAGAAGACGGATATGGATGGCTAAAGATGCTATGACACGTCTCAACAAAATATGGCAAAATCGTGGAATCTCCAGGAACACAAAAATGCGACTTGTGCGAGCCCTGGTATTTCCTATATTTGCTTATGGAGCTGAAACATGGACCATCAAAAGCAGAGAACGACAGCGGATTGATGCATTTGAGATGTGGTGCTGGAGGCGCATGCTACGAATACCATGGACTGCGAAACGTACCAATCTGTCGATACTTGAGGAGCTGAAAATAGAAACGCGACTGTCCTCAATCTGTGAGCAACGTTTTTTGCGCTATTTTGGCCATATAATGAGAAGAGGCGACGAAAATCTGGAAAAGTTAATCGTTGTTGGCAATACTGAAGGCAAAAGATCACGTGGCCGATCACCAGCACGATGGACTGACCAACTTCATGAAATAAACCCTTCTCACAAATTCTATGAGGTGGTGAGGAGTGCAATGGATCGTAATCGATGGCGGAAATGTATCCGTGCTCATAATAAACACGTCAACCACGATCATCAGTCATGATGGATACGACCAAGAAGAATAAGAAGGCAAGGACACTAACATAATAAGAATTGTTCATCATTTTCTTCTTCGTAAAAAGGTTTTCAGCACATCAAAATTTTATTTCTCGTAATACTTTACCCAGTCATATCGCTAGTGGCTTAAGTGGTATTTTACAGATACTCAATTTCATAGAATTCTTGATTCCATCAAACAAAAAATAATATTTAAAGCTATAAAAAATAAACAAGATTTCCATCTCCCATCTTATCGTGGACTCAAAGAAATGACTCATTCTTATTGGATCCCATATTTTAATCCCATTTTTTTAATGGTAAAGTTAAAACAGTTCTCGTAATTAAAAAAAGACAAAAAACATTGATTCAACAAGAAAGGTTAAGGAACAAGAAAGGTTATTTTAAATCCAATGTTTAATAGAGTTAAAACAATTTTGTTCTCGTAAGTTAATCATAAAAAAAAAACAATGGGGATCCCATTCTCCGGATGGAATGGGATCCCCATTGTTTTTTTGTGTAACTAGTTTTGAATAAAAGATAGAAGAAAAATCAAAAAACTTTAATGAATATTAAAAAAAAAAGTGTTTCAGTATTAATTTATCTAACAATTTTAATTAATTTGTTTAATAAATATGTTGCTGAATGTATCCTCACTCAGTTTTTTTGTGCATTCGGGACGGGTCGCTCTACTTTTTAGCGAAGGTTTTTGGCACTGATATAGTAGGTTTCAAGAATTTTTTGATTAAAGATTAGTGGAGTAATTTAATTGTATTAATGCGTACTTATATCTAAATAATTCCAATTAACTGCGAGCAGAGAATTTTGCACATTTTTTTCTTATAAAAAGGGTTTTGTCGACCAAGGTAAGAAAATCATACAACTTCGTTAGAAATCAAAATAATATTATTGAGTTCTTTTGGTCATTCATAACAAAAAAATCAATTAACAAAATGTATTTTAGAAACAATAACCTTTCTCTTTCATAACTAAAATTAGATATATTTTTTTATTAAGTCTAATAAATCAAATTTAAAGGACAATTTTATTACTATTGTGCATTTTTGTCTACAATAATTCTACACAAAATGTATATTACCTGGGAAATATCTTAGTAACATATTTAACATTTGTAATGTATAATATACCTTACTTCTTACATACCCCAGTGTAATTTATAAGCTAATTGTATGTACAACTCAAGTTGAAAAACTTTTACTTAGAATTAGGGACACAATGCCAACAAAGTTGTTTCAATATAATTTTTCTTTAGAAAGCGGTTACATAGTTTTACTGCATTTATCTTATTCTATAAAAAAAAAACCAATTATTTATTAAAAAAAAAAACTAAACTGTTTAAAAATGAATGATAGAAACGAAATAAATGCCCACAAATTAAGTTATCTTACCAATTTTTTGGAGCTGGATTACACTCTAAGGCCGGGTTGCTCGATTTAACTTTAACTATAACCTAACCTTAACCGGCCGTCAAATGGCCGCCCATTGGTCAAGTTTTTGACGTGACAGCTGTGTAACCAATGAGCGGCCATTTGACGGCCGGTTAAGGTTAGGTTATAGTTAAA
>NWSH02000296.1:7426381-7441135 GCA_002382865.2 Heliothis virescens | reverse complement strand
GTTTTTGACGTGACAGCTGTGTAACCAATGAGCGGCCATTTGACGGCCGGTTAAGGTTAGGTTATAGTTAAAGTTAAATCGAGCAACCCGGCCTAAGAAACTTACTTTTTTTTGTTAAGGTAGTGCGCGTATTATGTCGGGGACACTTTGCTATACTATGGAAAACAACTATGTTATCATGACAGTCCACTTTGTAACTATACAATATGTTATGATTACCCCGTCAGACTCATAAGGGTAATTTAGGTTAGGCAATCACGACACCAAATAAAATACAAAACTTTAAAGATTCATCATAGCAACAATAATAATGAATTTTGAAAAACCTATTTTTTGCCTCAAATGTGCTACATTTTCCCCCAAATCAGGCAAATTTTAAAAAAGCGACAACACCGATTTCTGTGGTATTTGATTTATTAGTGTGGCGGCTATTGTGTTTTTAACTTTGAGGATATGCCGACAGCCCGCACCGCGCGCTGGCGGCTCTTATCAAAGGCGCACCGCGCGTCTCAAAGGCGCGCCGCCGCCCGCGGCACGTGTATCATAAATCAGTAGCCAATTTACTAGAGACGCACTTTTTTGCGATTTATCGATTTTATTATCGACATGTATCATAATTGTGTTGAATGGTGACTTGAATAATTTACATGTAATAGAGTAATAACACATAATAACGAACTGGGCTTATGATACGAAGTTGGTGAAATTAATACAATCCCGGCAAAAATAAACTTATCCAAAAAATGTAAAACACGAATTACCATCACAAGGCAGACGAAGATTATTAATTAACGGCCGTTCCCAATAACCTATCTAACTCTGGATTTCCTTACCAGAGATAGGAATTTGACATTACTTGTATGGGGCTAATGTCAAAATTCTATCACTAGTAAGTAAATCCAAAAATAAACAGAATATTGATTTCCGCAGTTAACAATGCAATGGCACTGTTAAATTAATATCAATTTGACAATCACACCTTTGACACAAAATATTTTTGAGTTCAATCGATATCGATATTTAGAAATTTAAATAATATTTAAAGAGGTACATCTCTAATCTCTAGTCAAAGGCACCGCCGACTATTGTATTTTAAATTTATTTGGGTTCATGACCTTACGAAGTCATTACCCGGAAGACGATGACCCTTGAACCGTATTGCCATATGATTTTCGTCATTTTATGAAATATTATTACGTTTTTTTGAGGGGTAATTCTTTTTTACTCGTATGCAGCTGAGAAAATTTTTATGGAATCTCATGTAGGTACCTAATAATTCCTTCACCGGTCAGACGGGGTTTTTAGAACAGCCTGTATACATATATCCTAAAATAGGTAAAAATTCAAATATAAATGCTTATTGCAGTTAAGCTAATAATGCGGCAGTTCTTACGTATTGCGCAAGTTCCTTTTATTTTTTTTAGTAAAATGGCAGATCCAGATTTTTTTAACCGGGGATACGCGAAAACCTGCACTAAAAAGTAGAATGAACCAGATAAAATGAGAATAATTTTCGAGACTTTCGAATTTTTTTTAATGTGGGCTATAAAATAATGTTTTATGGGAACCAACGCCACAAATATTAAAATGGGAACCGAAAAGTGGGAACCAAGGAGAATGACTCAAAGATAGTAATGTAATAAAAGGACAGTCAAATTATTTAATTTAAGAGATAATGAGGACTTGGAAGGAAAATTATTTAATTTAAGAGATAATGAGAACTTGGAAGGAAAATTACAGGATTAACATTCTGTGACTCCATTTATTAATTAATTATTCTCTTGGCATTATTAATTGTTTTTAGAAGGACATTTCAACTTGTCTATATCTTTACTCTATACTAATTTATAAAGAGGGAAGATTTGTTTATTTGTAATGAATTGGCCGGATTTAGAAAACAGATTCGAATAATTGTTTCACTGTTGGGAAGCTAGATTATGCCCGAGTTACATAGGTTATATTTTATCTGGGTACGGGCAGTATTTCCCACGGGACGCGAGTGAAACCGCGGGAAAACGGCTAGTTTTGTATAATTGCGGTCATTGATAACTGCCATAAATATCCTTGACCGTGCATTAGGGTGGGTCGATTTTCAAAATGTTTTGATAAAAATCGTGGGTAGGTGTCGTACTAAGTACGACAATACCGCAACTTACTTACTATTTCAAAAAAAAATTCGATATACCTTTTAGCCCTCCACTGAAGACCAAATAATCGAAAAAAAATGTATTTTCTGCCTATATTTCAAACACTACAAAATTTTTTAAACAGCTTTTTTTTACTTATTCCTGTTTTAGTTTGGTCTTATGAAGACAACTACATCATTCAAAATCAGTTTTCTACATAATTCTAAGATTTCTGAGAGGTTTCTAATTTACAACAATGATGGTTTGTATGCGTATGTAGAGTACGTATGTACCTATATGTTTCATTTTTGTTCGTTAATGACAATTGAAGCTCGTAATAAATGTTTTTAAAAGTGGTTTTTTTTTTTAGTGAATAACCATATTTAAATATAACTTTTCTTTGAATTTAGGAAAATTTTTAACTCCGGTAGAGGGCTGAAAAAATTATAAAATGAGAAAAAAAAAAAAAAATCTAATAGCTTAGATTTTTACGCAACTTTTGAGACTCCCCCAGTTGAAATCCAACACAATTTAAAAAAAACGCCCGAAATCGACCAACCCTACCGTGCATATATAAAGTTAGCATTTAGCAAAATAGTTATTTGTTTTGTTATGAAATACCTCAACGTTTACAGAGGGTTGAATAAAAGGTTTTCTTAAAGAATTTTTTTTCTTCTAATTAAAATCATTTTTCCCTCTGATTTGTTTAGGTAATGGGATAATTTTGGATTTTATATACTTATACATATTAAAATTGTTTTTTGACTAGTCACCCTGCCCGGGGAAACTTTTTCTTGTACCCGGATAAAACATAGCCCATATTCAGCAATAAGAGCGTACTACCTACAGTGAAAGAATTATTCAAATCAGTTCAGTAGATTCGGAGCATATTCGATGCGAACAAGCAAACAAAACTTTGCTCTTTATATATTAGTATAGAAAAAATATATTTTTAGTAGCCACCAACGATTAAGCATCTGCGTTGTATATGCAATAAACTGATAAGTATCGATAGCTTAGGCTTTGAAAATGCTTCCATTTTACAGAAAACTCGCTTGAAACAAATTTTGCTGAAACAAAAGGCCTTTTCATTGAGATCCAAGATTTAAGTGATCTACAAGGCGTTTATCGCTACATTTATTGGTTCTAAAACTTCAAAATTTTGGTTAACGAAAACATAAATGAGACTGGATTCGCAATAATCTCATTATTTTTAGGGTTCCGTACCCAAAGGGTAAAAACGGAACACTATTACTAAGACTTCGTTGTCTGTCTGTCTGTCTGTCTCCACGCTGTATCTCATTAACCGTAATAGCTAGAAAGCTGAAATTTTCACAAATGATGTATTTCTGTTGCCGCTATAACAACAAATACTAAAAATTAAAAAAAGTTATATATTAAGGGGGATCCCCATACAATAAATTATAAAGACAATGCAATTTGAATACAACACCATCTGTTACTCAAGCGTGGAACTACAGCTTGGTACGGAACCCTTCGCGCGCGAGTCCAACTCGCACTTGGCCGGTTTTTTTAAATGTGATTTATGCCCTCTATCCAACAAATATCATGTATTATCCGTTTTGTTTCAAAATCGTTTAAAACCGTCAAAATAATAACAACTATCTCGTTTGCAGTACTTCCCGGATGTCGATACTTGCTTAAGGAGCGCTCCGAGGAATAATAAAGGTACGCTTCAAAACAGTTACGTTTCGAGGAATACCTCATTATTGTATTCAACAATTTTCAAGGTTTGGCTTTCTAAGGTTTGGGTTTTAATTTCAAATAATATACAAAATTCATATTACCGTGGTTTTACTCGCGATATAGATAGAAGGCGCCTACCCTTCATAAACTAGTTACAGAAGTGCGAAGTAAATTAATGCTCTCAGCCTTTGTATAAACGTCAACCCTTTTCATCTGACAGTCTCAGGACTGGAAGACACACGTGTTATTGACAGACGGACAAAAGGTATTTCTAAATTGGCTTAAGATTTCACGAGAATTAATTACTAGTACACTAGCCAATTGCTGTGGTTTCACTCATAAATTAAGAGTAGGTGCTATGCACAATGAACCCGATTACACAGACCAACAGGTCATCCTGCCTCAATTTGTCATTTTTTAGGGTTCCGTAGTAAACAAGTGTCCGTTCGTCTGTCCGTCCGTCCGCGGATAATCTCAGAGACTGTTAGCGCTAGAAAGCTGAAATTTGGTACCAATATGTCGACGGTAGCAAAGAAGAGAAAAACATCTGCAATTTCGTGAAAATTAGTTTTTTACATAATTGAATTTAGATTTCTTTACTTTATAACATGATTTTTTTTTTTTTTGGTAAAAATCATAATATTTACTTATATTTTATGGCGTATATAAAGACAGCTACAGCTCTTTTTACGAAGTGAAGAAGTAGTAACGGATACCTACAAATGTCCGTGTATACGTCGAACAACCCCGAGCCTCGCATGTCATTAAAACCAAAGCATACAAAGATATATGCCACTTGTCCGTTTCTACTTAGGGTGATTAGCAGTTATCTCAATGTACTGTAGATTTTCAAATGAAGAGTCTTTTAACAGTAGCGATCTTGGGCAAAAATACATTAGAGAAACAATGTTTCATGTTCACAGTGAGCCATAAGCGATATCGCCGAGATTAAATACAACAAAAATCGAAAACTCAAAATTATACAAAAATAAAAAAATATAATGTCCTAAGTATAAGCGAACATTTGCCACTTAGCTCAGTTAGTAAATTCATTTGAGCAAAGTAGATCAAGACATCTGCTGTATATAAAAAAATGAATATAAATAACATAAATGAGCTTCATCATTTTGTTCGAATTGTCGTTTTAATGACCTTTTACAAATTTAAAGAAAATAGGTTTATGATTGCAGAAGTTATCACGCTTTTACGTTGTTAACGCTCTCCTGTAAACTAGTCAATTTGCAGATAGCCGTTTATTCGTTGCTGCCGTCGATGTAAATCAACCACGCCGACAAAGTGCAAAAATAAAAAGTGGAAAAAAATGTTTTATTAGGGTGCCTCCCCTACACATAAAGTGAGGCATGATTTTTTTTCATTTCAACCCTAACGTATGATATATGGTTGGATAGGTACTTGAAAATGACTAGGGGTTTACTGAAATAATTTTTTGATTATGTTAATACTTTCGGAAATAATTGCTCCAAAAGCCGAAAAATAGGCGTCCCCCCCCTCTAACTTTTGAACTGCAAGTTTAGAAAATATGAAAAAAATTTCAAAAGTAGAACTCTACATAAACTTTCGAGGAAAATTATTTTGAACGTGGTACACAGACAGCAGTCTTTGAGATATAGCAATTTTTCGGAAACCGCAAATTATAACTTTGTTATTCATATATTTGTATGAAAAACAAAGTTATTTTTTGTTGCCAAAAAATGTTTGTATTTGGCTAGTTGTAGGTAATAGATGCGTTCAGTTTTCATAGAAAATGGTAGTGGAAGGTTAATGATTGATTTGTATTTATCAGATTTGGGTAGATTGACTTGTTGGCGTCTATCTATCGTAGACCGCAGATTAAACTGTCTGACAGGGCCTAATGGTTGGCTGACAGTTTATTTTGAAGGTAATCTTGAGTCCAAACAAACTTTTTAGTCGGTCAGCCGGTCTAATACCACCTGATCTTTGTAACTAAACTACGTGCTACTATTCATATCCATCTTCCTGCCCTTATCCTAATTTATTTGGGGTCGGCGCAGCATGTTTTCTTCTTCCATTCTCTTCTGTTTGCCGTCATCTCACAAGTAACATTCTTCCTAGCCATATCGACTTTCACGAAACCCATCCATCGTTTCTTTGGTCCTCCCCTTCCCCAATATCCATGCTCATCATTCATGCTCAAAACCTTCCTCACAACATGATTCTCACTTCTCCGCATCAGATGCCCATACCATGCCAGCCGGTTTCCGCATAATTTTTCGGTTACCGGTGCCACTTTCAAACTTCCTCTTATATACTCATTCCTCACTCGATCCATTCGCGTAACACCACACATTCCTCTTAACATTCTCATCTCTGCTGCATGCAATTGTCTTTCATTCATCCTTTTTGTGGGCCAGCACTCTGGTCCATACTGGACAGTTTAAGGGAAAGGCGGGGGTCACAAATTTTTTCCGTAACCTGCCGCCATTTTGTCCATCCTACGTTAATTCGGTGCTTGACTGTCCGATCAATTTCACCATCGCCCTGAATAAGTGAACCGAGATACCGAAAGTCGAAGCAGACTGAAAGTGGCTCGCTATCAAACGTCGTGGATTCAGGTCTGGAGAGACCGCCGAAATCGCAGAACACATATTCGGTCTTGGTTCTGCTGATTTTCAAGCCAACATTCTCCAGTCTTTGTTGCCAATTTTCCAATCTGCTCTGGATCTCAGGTCCATCTTTACCAACCAGGACAATGTCGTCGGCATAAAGCATGCACCAGGGTGCCTCTTCCTGTATGTTCGCTATAAGGGCATCCATAACCAGTAGGAAGAGGTATGGTCTTAAAGCGCTTCGTACTATTCATATCCATACAGATTTTTTTTTATCGATGGGAAATCATCAGATGACCACTCCCGCTGTGGGTGACAGCATGGGGGAGTGTTAGACTTTTACTGACTAAAACCTACCGTGGTTCTTCGGGAGGTTTTTGTGTGCCAGGGTCGCGGTAACTCTTTCGAACTGTCCCGCAGCCCCGGCAGGTCCATACTGATTTATGAGCTCGAACAAACTATCGGCCGACTAAAAGTTTGCAGTGTGCGGGGCTCTTACTGATTTTGAAACATCTTACTGATCAAAGAAGCTGCTGGTTTTGCGTGAACTTAAAAGAATTATACTTTTAGCAAGTTATTATAATTTTTCATAATATTTTGACAATAATTTTATTACAGTCTGATACTCCTTAAAAGTAATGGAAGATTCTTCTTGAATCCATTTTAAAATTGAAACGTTCTTAAAAATCAGACTTACTGTAAAGTCTCAAAATAAATACGGTGGAATTTTCCAGAACAGCTAATGATATAGTACAATACACTATAACATACTTACTCATATATCTCAGACAATAGAGTAACATCTGGAAGCATGTCGTAAGCTTACCACCAGACGTCATGACTTTAATAAAGCCCTCTGTGATGTTATTAAACGTTATTATGGTCTTAGGGTTCCGTAGGAAAGCAAACATTGTATTGGCTTAGTATTATTGCCAACGAATGCACATATATGTATAAGTACATCATTCCTTCTTGTGATAAAAAAACCGTTTATATTTTAATGTGAGGAAAAGGAAGAATTCTATCTCATCAATCATACAATTAATAAAATGACTGCGATACGAAGAAATGTCTTTATTAAAAAATCCATTGGTTAATTGCAAATGAAGGAGTAACTGCAAAACTCAAGGAATTAATTTTCTCAGAAAACTTAAGTTGTTAACTACAGTTAAATATTATTACAGCAGCAGAGTTAAATCTCAAGACGATGTTATTTATATAAAAGAAAGAAACAGACTATTTGTTCTGTTAATGAAACTTTAATAAAATAATCGTATCGTTAAAGTTTTAAAATTTTGAAATAAACTCATCTCTCATCAACGCAGGGCCCAAACCCGTGAACCTATAAAGCTAAAATTTTGCACAGAGGTTCACTATAAGACTGTCCCTCGAGATAACAAAGGATTTTCCAAAATTCCCACGGGAACGGGAAAAACGGGATTTAAAGTTTTACGCGGGGCGAAGCCGCAGGCAGAAGCTAGTAATTTATAAAGCCGAAGAGTTTGTTATTTCCTCACTTGATCACATTCAACCGATTAGAAAAAAAACCGGCCAAGTGCGAGTTGGACTCGCGCATGAAGGGTTCCGTACAACTAGCCAAAATACAAACATTTTTCGGACAGCAAAAAGTTACTTTGTTTTTCATACAAATGTATGAATAACAAAGTTATAATTTGCGGTTTCACACGTTTATTGTCAATTTTAGTATTTGTTATTATAGCGGCAACGGAAATACATCATTTGTGAAAATTTCAGCTTTCTAGCTATTACGATTAATGAGATACAGCGTGGAGACAGACAGACAAACAGACAGACAACGAAGTCTTAGTAATAGGGTCCCGTTTTGCCCTTTGGGTACGGAACCCTAATTATAATATCAATGTTAGATAGCTCATGTTTTGATGAAAGCCTATCATTACTCCTTATACAAGTGAACGGAGTAGTTCCCAATAGGGCGAAATTTCGGAAGCTTGTTAAAAATAACATCAACAGAACGTTTGAGTACGGAACCCATCGAATAAAAACATTTGTCCGCATAAAAACATGTTATTTTTCTAAGAAATCACAGAAATGACTTATTTTGGTAACATCTTCATTTGACATACATATAATTATGATGTAATTTATGATTGAATATCTTGGACATCAATGACTGATTAAAAACGAAGAAAATTATCTCGAAGAGACTTGAAATACAAAGTCTGGAATCACCAGCCCGCATTGAACAAGCGTGGTGATTAACTCCCAATCTGGACGATGACAGCTATGAATATAGTAGACGTAATAGAGGTTAGGCTAACATGGTTAATTTTTAAAAAATATAAATATTTTTTTCATCATGGATTTGAAATCTGTGAAAATAGCAGTCATCACTAAATATACAGTAGTGCGTTTAGCGGTACGGAATCTTAGAAATAAACTTTTATTACAGCTAAGCATCATTTTCTTCTATTGCTTAGCCTTTTCCCAAATATATTTGGGTCGACTTTCAATCTAACTAGATGCAGCTGAGAACCAGTGTTTTACATGGGGCGACTGCCTGACTGACCTACACTACCCGGGCAACCCGATACCTATTGATAATACTGGTTGTCAGTCTGTCCGGCTTCCGACTACCCGTAACAGTTTATCGTGCCTTCCGAAACACGGAAAAACTGGTTATGACAAGATATTCACCCATCCACGGAGCGACCGCGCCAAGCGCTGCTTAACGTTGCGAATGCGATCGATCGATCCGCGCAGCTTTGACTTAGCCATGAGCTCTTTTAAGCAGCTAAATATCATTAATTACTTCGCAAGATACACTAATAGAAACTACATTACAGCCATCATCGAAAGTAATACACGAGCAATCAATATAATTAAAGGTTCTATGGAAATTCATCATGCTAATGCCCCGCAATATTAAATTTCCATAACCAAAACACGAGCCCAACAAACTAATTACTCAAAGTTACAAACTCAAATAAGCAGGAACAGAATCCAATCTTCGCCAAGATAACTAATTCAAAGCAAACAATCTGTTTACTAACCCCATAGCGATGTCACTTACGGTACGTCCTACGTGAGCGATAAAAATAAAAAACAGTCGGAAACTGTAGAAGTATCTTAGTCGATGTACGTGATACACGTGAAGCATGGTCAGGGCGCGACGCAGCGTGAATGCGATGAGAGTGCTTTTTTTTAACGATGGGAAATCATCAGTATGACCCCTCCCGCTGTGGGTGACAGCGTGAGTTAGTGTCAGACTTTTACTTACCAAAACACAACGTGTTCCTTCGGGAGCTCTTTGTGCGCCAGGGCCGCGGTAACTCTTTCGAACAACCCGCAGCCTCACAGGCTTTGGCCCTAGTGGGCCCCGCAGGAGTTTGCTGACACTCTCTGAGGAGCACGTGGAACAGCTCGCGCCGATGCGATGAGAGTGCTTATTTATTTATTTTTATTTATTTAATTATACCGAGCTTTGTAAGTTAACATCCTTGATATTGTAAATCATCACACAACTTAATCATGTAGCACTTTTAGAACTGTTTAACTAATAAACTGCCATCGACTTTTGGTCGTATTATATATTTGCTCTCACTCACGAAATAGTAAACGTTATTATCCGGCATTTCAGCCGAGTTATGATTAGTTACCGAAAGCGTCAACTTACAAAACTCGGTATAAAAACTCTGTTCATTTGAGATATTCGCGTGAACTGGCGATTTGCAAAATTCCCGCAGGATAGAGACGCCGCGCCACCACGCCGCACCGCATCGCCTTCGGATCGCTTCGCATTCCCATGTAGGACGCAACCTTAGTTACATCAAACTCGTAAAATTACATAGTGACAAATAAACAAAAGTTAATTCATTATCAGACGCATAAACTGCACCGGTGGGACTCTTAGTTCCGAACTTGGAAGTTGTTAAACAAGTAACAGAGACAGCAGATACAAATAGCCGTGTAACAGAAAGAGATGGTGAAGGTAACGAGGTTAAAAGTTAAGAATCTGGGGACAGAATTATTGTGGAAGGGTTTGCTTGGAAAAATGTTTCTCAAGGCACTAATTAAAAAAAATATTAGCTTTTGTCACAATTTTATATGTATAGGCTTGGTACGCAAGTGTTTTGAGATTGTTTTAGTTCTATGGAGATTAAAATATGATAATGGAATTGGAGTTAAGAGTAAATTATGATAATGGAATTTTAACGTCAATTGAATTTGCTAGATCTACGAGTAGATACTTTGGCCCGACGATGGAGTGTGGTATTAAATGTCGTAGTTTGAAATATATGTTATTAGGCTGTGTTTTTGAGTGTAAAATTTCACTAATGATATTCACATTATCAAAGGTCACAGATCAGATATTAGTTAATCATCAAATTAATAAATAAGGGAGCTATAAATTTTAACATTTTATCCTCTAGATAAGTAACGAACGTTTACGGAAGAACTCGTGGCTAAGTTAAAGCCACGCGGATCGATCGATCATAAAGTTAAGCAACGCTATGGTTACCAAATAACGCCATATTTTATCAGTGTTGCCAGTTTCTTTATTCATTCTCCCAACTCAACGTCATTTTTGTGATCATTAGTTGGTTTATGGTTGCGTCTACACAATTTTAATCTTGTGGTCATTAACTTGTGGCAACCGACAAACATTCACACATTATTCAATTTATTTCCGTGAATTTTGAATGATCTTAATTTTCCTTTAACTTTGCATTTGCTCTTGCACGCCCGAGGACATTTTGATGCGTCACAAAAAAAAATGTAGGTACAACACTATACTACAATTCAGACGCGCAACGCGGGCGGTCACCGCTTGACTGGAGTACACCGCTCGTTGCCCGCCCCCGCGCCGCTGCCACGCCGCTGTTTTTGAGAACCGGTCCTTTTGATTTTACGCATAAGATCCTGCCGGTCCCGCGCCGCCACCGCCGCCGCCCCGCTGTCCGCAAAATTCGAGGCAGAGGCCTAATATAATCAAAGCTTTTAGATTATAAAAAAAATATCATACGTATTTTTCGTTTTTCATCTAAACAAATAATTACGAAGCTGTAGACCGTTGAAATTGCGCGTGATGTGACGCCTATGTACGATTTTTACATAGGCGTGACGTCAGGATCCCCCCACCCCTGAACTTTAATACTCATTATCTTTGATATTATTCATAGATTTTTAAAAACAAAAAATACGTGTCCAATATTTTGCGGTAATCTAAATTACGGACTAAATGGATTTGCTTATTTTTTACCCCGTCGTTAACCCTTTCCCTTTTCCAACTTAAACAAGACAATAAATAAACTGCACTAAACCATATAAGAGATACAGCTATTGTTATAGAAGACGTAAAACTAACTCGCTTCAGAAAGGTACACGGAAAGTGCATTATACCAACTGCACACAGATATAATAGTCGGTTTTAAAGTTTTCAAGGCCAAAGGGCTCACGTTCTACAGTAGGTACGGTCAGCTCCAGCAGTAGCTATACACATCCAAAGTGCCAAATCTGCTACACAACGTACGCTCCATAAGTACAACATTAGCTACACATTCTAAAAGTTCAAAAGTTGCTAAACACTCAACTGCCAAAATTAGCTGCACAACCAAAAGGCCAGAAATCGCTACACAACCAAAACGCCAGAATACGCTACACAACCAAAACGCCAGAAGTCGCTACACAGCCAAAACGCCTAAGATGAACAACAATAAATCGAAATGTGTTGATGCCAGGAGATTAGAAAGCCTATTTTTATTATTCCCACAGACGAGGAAAGGTATGTAAGTTCAAAGTATGAAACTATAAAAATGTATTTTTAATATTTTAAAGATCTTACTGTCATATAAAAGGTCAGTTGTGTAGCAGTTTTGGCACTTTGAATGTGTATAGCTACTTCTGGAGCCGACTGTACGTAGGTACTAAAGTTGAAATTAAAACTAAACGCATTAGGGGTGTTGTAAACTTGCAAAAGTTTATTTTTAAATCGTTAAAAGTTATTACTAGGTTCTGTGGAGGTTTTGCTCCATAATGGCGTCCACTATTGTCGGCCACAGCGGCTGTTCTCAAATAAGAGATCAGCCAGCTGCTAAGGACATATAGTGCACAAGCATTAACGCAGATACAGATGCACTCCCTATTCCCTCACTGTCATAGCTCGATGGCACGGAAAACCCGACACGACCGGAGAGAGATCAGGCACAGGACCGACATTAACGTGCTCTCCGATGCACGGGTGCATCAATCACCAACTTCCGAACTCCGGGCTGCTTTGTGAAAGTTTTTAAAACCCTCAAAGCGATTTCGGCCCGACCCGGGAATTGAACCCGAGACCTCGTGCACAGCAGTTGGCTATGCGACAACTAGACTATTCTATGTATCTAACCTTTTCCCAACTTCGTTGAGGTCGGCTTCCAGTCCAATCGGATGCAGCTGAGAACCAGCGTTTTACATGGAGCGACTGCCTATCTGACTTCCACAACCTAAGTACTCGGGCAATCCGATACCCTTTGGTTAGAATGGTTGTCAGACTTTCTGGCTTTTGACAACCCGTAACAACTTTCAAAGATGCTCAAAAGTCGGGACTCACCAGCTTATCGTGCCGAAACGGAAGAACTCGTCATACTGACATCGACTGATGCGCCAAGCGTTGCTTAATCTTATGATCTATTGATTCGCGTGGCTTAGATTTAGTTACGAGCTTTCCTCTTTTAATTTAATATTGCAATGCGAAAGTAACTCCGGCGGTCTCGTTTGTCAAAACTACTGTACCAACTTTGTTATGCCCAAAGCCTTAGAAACGACGTTTCGTTTCTTCCGAATGCGGGAAGTTATTCCCTCAAGACAGGTCGGGAACCAGCTAGTTATTTATTAACTAGCTGGTTCCCTGGCCTGGCCGAACTTTAAACTTGCAAAAGTGTTTTAAAATCGTTTAAATCTATAATTAGGCACTTGAAGGATTTTTTACATTTTATTTTGGTATTCTTACTAATCTCTGTCTCTCTATTCCGCTTATATGCCAAAACCACTAAAATGATTTAAATTCGTACACAAATAGCCTAAACTTTAGGCTATTTGTGTACGAATTCATCACTTTTTAAAGTTTTAGGCCCTAAAGCTTTAAAAAGCGAACCTTCTAGTGAAGGTTTATGATAATGATATTGCTTTCCCATAATAGTAGGTATACTACAATTTGGTATCGCTGTAGTATTTATACATAATTATATTTATAAATATCTTGAAACACTAACGATCGAACATGAAACCATGTTCCTTTCAATGCTAGACACAAGTAATCTTTGTAGATAGCTGAACGTCTACTGTAAAAATCTGAAAACATTACAAAAATATATTGAAATAAAATGATCAACAATAATTTAGTAGTCAACATAAAAACCATAATGACTATTCGTTCCTTTTTCGGGTATCGTCAAAATTTCAAAAGTCCCTTAAAATCGACGCTGTTTGCTATATTTGCAATAATATCGTTTTTAACGTTCAGTGTCTTGTTAGTAGCAAAGACCCATAATTTCTCCATGTTTCATATTATAAGTGATATTATTGAATATACTGTATGTTTTTTCGTTGCATTTGTTACTAAGGAAGAGTATATTTATGTGTACTATAAACGGCTATCGACTATCGATAATTTGCCGGGCGCAGATAAATTATTCTCGCGTTTCAATTTCTTTTTGAGATGTATAATAGGCTACTGCTTTGGAACTAAAATTATGATTGTAACAATAATATGCGCTTTTTCCCATAGAAATAATTTGTTGGAGATTTTACCAGGGATTTCGCAGTCAATAGCTGGCGATTTGGGTAGAATAACTCCGTTTATGATAATAGGCCTATTGTACTGTCGTATGAAAATAATTCAAGTTAATATGGACATGGTAGGGAGTGATTTACGTAACAGATTTGCAGTGAGGAAGTTCACTCAGATGTATCAAACCCTTGTTGATTCTTTGGAACGAGCTGATGTCCCATTGAAAATATCGGTAAGACAACTAGTTTGTACTAGCTTCCGCCAGCGGTTTCACCCGCTTCCCGAGGGAACTATTTCCCATAACCGGTTAGAAAGTAGCCTATATGTTATTCTGATATATAAGCTATATGTTTGCCAAGTTTTATTAAAAATCCGTCCAGTGGTTCCTGAGATTAGCTTGTGCAAACAGACAAACTTTCAAACATACAAATATACAAATAATATATTTTTTTTCGAATTCTTACTCTTTTTAGGGTTCCGTAGTAAACTAGGAACCCTTATAGTTTTGCCATGTCTGTCTGTCCGTCCGCGGATAATCTCAGAGACTGTTAGCGCTAGAAAGCTGAAATTTGGTACCAAT
>NWSH02000296.1:7411466-7423356 GCA_002382865.2 Heliothis virescens | reverse complement strand
CCCCCCCCTCTAACTTTTGAATCGCAAGTTTAGAAAATATGAAAAAAATCTCAAAAGTAGAACTCTACATAAACTTTCGAGGAAAATTATTTTGAACGTGGTACAGACAGTCTTTGAGATATAGCAATTTTTTTGGAAACCGCAAATTATAACTTTGTTATTCATATATTTGTATGAAAAACAAAGTTATCTTTCGTTGCCGAAAAATGTTTGTATTTTGGCTAGTTGTAGGTACTAGATGCGTTCAGTTTTCATAGAAAATGGTACGGAACCCTTCGTGCGCGAGTCCGACTCGCACTTGGCCGGTTTTTCATTTCATAATAAGCCGACATATTTTGTTTTGTAAAAATATTTAATGTACAGACACGATTTTTTGACTGTTTTATTATATGTATAGATAAACAGAAATAAGATACTACTTATTAGTAGTAGATGAATTCTATCTATACTTATAATAAATCTGTAAAGAGGTCAATTCTTTACATGAATTGACCTCTTTACAGATTATATTAAATTTCCAAAATAACTATCAGGGGGTGATTAGGGATCAAAACTGATGCCAAAAACGCAATCAGTAGAATTTTTGTCTGCCTGTCTGTTTGTATAACCGTTATAGAAACAAAAACTACTCGACGGATTTTAACGAAACTTGGTACAATTATTATTCATACTCCTGAGCTGGTTATAGTATACTTTTCATCACACTACCATCAATAAGAGCAGAGCAGTGAAGGAAAAGATCTTTAATTTGACGACCCGTTGTCGCTGGCATAATCGATCGCGAACGAAGTCGCTGGCAGCAGCTAGAGAAAAAATAAGATGCCTTCCCGTCACGTTTTTATCGTAGCCCAAAACTGTCCGCTGTGCATACGTACGGTAAATTTACCGTTGTGAACAAGACGTGTGTGAATAAGAGGCCTTGAAATGCATCATCAGTCATATTTATATTTAAAGTCTTTCACTTTTTTTTCAGATAACAGGAATGATAGTTGGTTTTGCACTGCGCATCACAACAAACTTGTTTACCGACCTCGGTAGCATTAAAAAAGGCGTAAGTTTATTTTTTAACTATGTTTTGTTTATCTTCAAGACAAACTTATGATCGTGATGAGCTAAGGATCAAGCTTTAAGATCGCCACAAGCTCCATTTTTAGGGTTCCGTGGCTGAATGGTAAAAAAGGGAACCCGTCATGTCTGTCTGCCCGTATGTATGTCGCAGCCGCTTATTTCAAAACTATTACTATACAATTAAAACTTAGTACTATACCATACTATAAGGTACTATAAGGTATGGTATAGTACATTTGGGATTGATAAATTAAAAAAAAAATGTGTGTAAAAAATTCTAAAAATTCTGTTATGTATTTATACATGACAGATTTACACAAAAATAAAAAAATATATCAATCCCAAATGTGGGTCCCCCATCCTCTAACTTTTATACACTACCAAAGTTAATAATCTAGAAGAACTATATGCTGTAGAACTCAATAAAAACGGATCAAAGTTTTAAAGATATAGCACATTTTAACGCGCAAAATTACCTTATTATTCGTGTATTTGTATGAAAAACATAGTAATTTTTTGTTTAGTAAAAATTTTGGTATTTTGGCTAGTTCCAGCTACGGTTATTTTTCACAGACAATCATACGGAACCTTTCGTATCCAACTCGCACTTGCCCGGTTTTTTGACATTATAAAATGGCCCCACTTTACCTCTCCTTAGAAATTTGACATTTATAAATATATTTTTATATTTTAGGGTATTGGTGAACTGAAACTCGAAGCACTAATAGTGTATTTAGTTGACCCGGCTATATACCTTGTAATTTCTGCTGTGATTTTTGACATTACTACGGAATACTTTACCGATTTCAAACTTAAATGTATCGAGAAGAAAATATTGTGTGACAGTGAGTATTTTGAAGTTATTATTATTTGCTAAGACGTTTCTTCTTTCCGCTTTCTTTAGGGCATCACTTCTCGCACCAGAATAAACGTTGCACCATTTAAATATGACGATAACCGAACCATTTCAAATTGCCAATTTAGCCAATGAGAGGCAATTTCTTGGTTAATGTTTGGTTAATGGTGCAACCCACGAGTCATTCCCGATTTGTCATCGTTCATTCATAAAAAACGCGTTCCACTTTTCCATCACGCAATATTCTGTGTTCCGATTCGTCACTAGTACTTCATTTTATTTAAAGTACTGTCAACAAGAAAAGCTATACCATAATAATACTTGTAATTCGTTCTTTTAAACAATAAATTGGTTTAAACACATTAAACAGGGAATGTGCTATTTTAAAGGGAAAAGATCTGAATGTGTGTTTATTTCTTTGCATTTAATAAATAGGCTGTAAAACTACTGGATCGATTTGAAAAACTTTCACAGTGGGAAAGCTACACTATCCTCGGTAAAGGAACATCTGGGCCATATAATATACTAGCTTCTGCCAGTGGTTTCACCCACCCCCTATTCCCTCACTCTCATAACCTGATGGGACAGCAATCCGACACGACCGGTGAGAGATCAGGTGCAGGACCGACATTAACGTGCTCTCCTATGCACGGGTGTATCAATCACTAACTTCCAACTTCGGGCTTATTTGTGAAAGTTTCTAAAACCCAGAAAGCGATTTCGGGAATCGAACCCGAGACCTCGTGCTCAGCAGTCGGCTATGCGACAACTAGACCAACGAGGCAGTTGTATGATAAAGCCTATAAAATATTTTGATAGGGTTTATAAATCAGTACCTATGGAGATGCGTGGTAGAGGACATGACAACGATCAGGTATCCGTGCGGCCAGAAACCTTACCTGCCCGTGTCGTAGGTACCTTGAAAAACTGAGACTCTGGCGACAGACTGGTAGCGGTATAACCACCACTAACAATACCAAGTGCGAGATTAAATGGTCGGAGATAGGCAGAAGCATATCCGAAGTTTCAAAATATCGCACACTGCGCTCACCAACACGTCCGCCCAGCGCGGTGAATATGGGCAAATCCCCCCAGCTTTGGGGAGGCCTTTGTTCAGCAGTGAACGTTATTAGGCTGTGACGACGACGACTAAAAGATTGGATTCACGATAAATTTCTAGGTTGCAGTGTGCTGGTACTATTAACCTGCAAATGCTGCTACTTTCTCTTAAAAGTATATTGTCATTATGTTAATGTATATTGCTATTTGCCACCTAAATCCTCAGTCATGCCGATGCCGATAATGGGCGCCGGGCCTTAGAAAACATTATTTACCTACGTTTAGCTTAAATAATGTTAATCTTTTGAATAAAATATATCATTGTTAAGATAGCATACAAACGAATGTTTTCAAAATAAACTTTGTGAACATAAAATGTATTTTTACTAAATTTTATTGATGAACGCACTAAAATAACACCACTAGGTACCATATTGGGTACGCCGTTGAAGCCTTCATGTAAAAATAAAACTTCAATGTTATGTATGATTACTATTATGTATTATACGAAGGCACGAGATTATAAAAATTTAAACAGCAATGTTTATCAAGAAAGTCACTCACAATTTGTGTATTTTGTCTGTCTGCGAAAAACTCCAAAACTATAGGACTTTTTTTCATGGTATCCTAAGAGACATAGTTTCAGCAACAGTATAAAAAGGTAGCCTATATCCTTTCTCAGGCTCTACAAACCATCCGTACTCTATTGGAACATATTTTTGACATACCAGACAGACATACAAAGCTTTCGCACTTATTATATTACTAAGAATTATTTTTATATTTCAGATGAACGCGAAAAATGTGAACTCGAATACCTACTACTTCTTTTAGAGAATAGGCCTCTAAAGTTTGATATTTGGCGCGTTGTCCCTCTTAGCGTGGCTCCTGTAACTTGCTATATATCATTTGTTGTCATCAATATTATTGCTATTTTGCAAATAAAAGGGTGCTATACTTAAAAGTACAAATTCGCTATCAATTCTCTCTTTTGATTTGTTGTAAAGCACTAGATGGTAAAAAAAAACACCAGGTTGCACTCCGGGAGTGCTGGCAGAAGTGAAAACATGAATATTAACTTTATGCGTTTTAAATATTTTTTTGAGATTATGGAATGAAGAAAGAGCACAACTACTTTTTACTGTCATCACTTGCTCTCGATATTGAAAGTTTCTCAAAAAAAACTTTTGTCCCTATGACTGTACTGGAAGGTATACCCCAACACGATTAAATATAATCAAAATTTAAGCACGACTCCATCTATGATTTTGAAGAATAAAAACTATACTCGTACTTTCATACTTGACTAACTACTTGACTTTGAAAAATTATAGATGGCGCAACACATTTTTTCTCACATGTCTTTCCTCGATTTTGAGGGTTCTGGTTGAGCTAAAATTATTCAAATATATATTTTGAGTTTATTGCTGTGGCCTGGATGCTAACCTAAAGATACTCCGGCACCATTTCATTTTATAAAAATAAAAACCCAAACTCCATCTATGATTTTAAATGATAATTACTAAGCCTGACACTATTGTCAAATTTCACATGTTTGAAACGTCATAAAATATCTTACCGACCTGTACTTACGGAATTTCTATAGAATTTCGGGTTTCATGATTTCGGGTATCACGATTTTGGGTTTCACGATTTCGGGTTTCACATTTCGGTCACGTGATACCTGTCGCGAGTTTATATATTTTTCCCCATACAAAAAGTGCTCAACGCCGCTAAAGAAGTTTTCACTTCAAAAATTGCGCAGTGCAATTCACGTTTAAGATTAATATTGAAGATTGCGCAATAATTTTTAGCGAACAAAACTTTAATTGCACAATGTTTTATGTGATATTGCACAATGAATACTTTTCTGCGTTAACTCTCACCTTTGTACACGATTTTTTAAAATATGTGTGTAAAGTGTAGTTATATTTCTAGCATAGAAATGTATCTTTTATCGTTTCTATTCTTTTAAATATTGTCAAAGTGTATTTAAGTACAGACACGGCACATCAAGTTATCACAATCTGTCAAATTTCTGCAATCGATTTTCAACCTTGTCGCAATGGGGGTAGGTAGACTGGTAAAATTTAGCAGATTTGTATACGTTGACCTGCTGTCGTCTGTACAATAAAGTATAAATATAAGGTATCGTAGGTTTTCACAATATACTTCTAATCATACTGAACTTTAAATAGCTATCACCAAGTTATGTGGAGCTGCCCAGAATTTGCAATGCCATTGTAAATTGAACTCTATAGTCAAGCAAATAAGGTTGATGGGTTTTTCTGTTATAGTTTTAAGTCAATGTGGTGTGTAGTTTTGTGATATGTTTAAGGTGAGAAATGTGGTACTGACATAATTTCACTGACCTCTATATTACCACTGGACTGGCTGCTGTCAAGGTTTATTTAGGCCTGTTTGATAATCGCCATTTTGGCGCTGTCGGACGTAGCGAGTTTCTGTGGTACTAAAACAGTGGCCCCTTATTGGTCCATATCAGCCACATCATACACATCATAAAGTGTCAAACATCATTGTTTTCAAAAAATGTACGCGTAGTTTGCAGCCATTAAACGTCAAAATTAGTTTGCTGGAAACTCGCTAGTGGCGCTTCAAAGCGACACAAAAAAAATGCTGTCAAACGCTTGGAACATCCTGTCCAGTGGTATAATAGAGGTCAGTGCATAACTCAGATTATATTTCTAGGATGTTAATTGTTTAAAAGATACTATATTCTGAACACGACACCGGTTTTTACTCTGAGAACCAAATACACAAACAACATGAACGTCCGTTTTCTTAACAAAAAGTTGTTCTAAGAAAAAGGGACGTTTATACGCCGTCGAACTTGGACCTCAAGCAATTTTCTTAAAGCACAATAAATAAATTGGAATTTATATTCGTTTTTTTTGTGATCATATGACGGATAGGAATTAACTGTTATAATGACCTCTACTTATTAGTTTACAAAGTGATACAGTAAAGGTCACTGAAATAAAAATCTCAAAACAAGAATCTAAAATAAATCTTCGTATGAATTCTAAGAGAATTCAAGATACCGCTATTGGGAAACTTCGGAACAAAACTAGGATTAATGTATTCTGTGACGCAAGGTGTCCTAGACCCGTTTTGCAGTGTCTCTAGCTTTCAAAGAAACTGACTTTGACGGCACTAGTGAACTAGATCGGGTAAAGAAAATGGGTGAAGTCGCTTAGGTTTTCAAAGGAAAAATCTTTTAAGAAACACTTCGTGGACTTCTCGCATCCTAGCCTATATTTTATTTTTATGTTTAGGTTATTTTGCTCAAAAAGCCGAAATTACTCCAGCTGTTTAGAAGCACGTTATAGAAGTCACAAATTATATGGTGATGATGGCGTCCTAGCCAATTTCGGCCACGGCGGCTGATCTCATATAAAGAGGTCAGGCAGCTGCACAGGACATATTATAGTGCACAAGCATTTGCGCAGACACAGGTGCACTCCCTATTCCCTATTCACTCTCATAACCTGATGGGACGGCAATCCGACACAACCGGAGAGAGATCAGGCGCACGTGTTCTCCGATGCGCGGGTGTATCAATCACCAACTTCCAACTCCGGGCTGCTTTATGAATGTTTCTATAACCCACAAAGCGATTTCAACCCGTCTCGAGAATCGAACTCGAGACCTCGTGCACAGCAGTCAGCAGCGACAACTAGACCAACGAGGCAAAAGTCACAAAATTAAATAATATATGTACATACTAAAGAAAAGTAGCCCCGACCTATTTTCGACCGAATTTAGACAATGTATGGGTTGACCGTTTCGTACTTGCGATACCTTCTCCAATTAAACAGAACGTCGTGTCAGACAAATTTCGACCTTATCACCCATGTAGTAAAGTTTATATTTTTTTCAAAAACGCGTCCAATTTACTAGTCTTTTGTTGCAGCATCTAAGGCAGGTGTTTAAATTCGGGCTGAGCCTAACAACAAGATTGCTTGTTTGTTTATCGTACGTAGTAAGTACTAGCTTATTGTTCAGTTAAAATCATGTGTCACTTCAGGAGATTTAGCCTTTTGTTTGTCAATGGGAAATTATCAGATGTGTCAGACTTTTACTGACTAAAACCCACCGTGTTCCTTCTTGGGCCCTTTGTGTAGATTAATATTTGTCCTAGTACCGAACGGTTCCTGAAAACGTGACGCAACCGTCGTTTCCCACGGTGTGTGTTAGCATTATTTTTTTAGATAAAACGGTTATCTGTCAACGTTTTTTTCTGGTATTTGAGCTGCATAGGGTAGGAAAAAAAACTGCAACAAAGCCACTGATTCCTACAATTATATTGTACTAGCTTCTGCCCGCGACTTCGTACGCGGATCATGTCGCTTATGCCAGCGACAACGGGGTCGTCAAAATCAAAGATCTGAAGCATCTGATGTCGTATTCTAAGAGCCCGGTAGCGACTGAATATGCGAGGCGATTCAGAACTTTCATTTTTGTAAGTCAACCCACCAGTTTAAACAACTTTTGCTAAGACATCATTCCTACACGTGTTATAGTATAGCTGGGCTCTTGAAGTTCCACATAAGGTGTTCTAGATCTTCAAATTAAATATCTCAGCAGAAAAATTTCATCACGTGGATAAATTTTTACAATGGCACCATTCTTGTATCTCTTATAGTTTAGCTCGTCTGTTGCGGTTCTGCATCAGGTAAACACATCAAAAACATAGGACTTTCATACAAACTACCAACCCCCGTTTTACACCTCCAGGAGTATATTTTCGTAAAATGCGATGCGATGTCTACACCCTAAGAGAAACCTATCTTCAAAATTTCATGTCACTTTCTTCAAAAATCATAAGCCTTCTATACAAATAACTAAACCCCTATTTACCACCTTAGGGGTGGAATTTCAAAAAATGGTGAAACACGTGTTTACTTATTTATTTCAAGGAGTAACTTCACGAAGTTTCATGTCGAAATTCGTAATTAACACTTTCGAGGACAGAACGCGATTGTACGTCATAATTTGAAATTTTGATATGGCACAACGTACGATGACGTTCAAATATAAAATATTATTTACAACAGAGCGTCCATTTCCGATGAACTTTCAAGCTAAAATCTTATTGGATGTACCTTGTGTCACAACATGTGAAATACTAAAAACCTTACTGTCACGTAGAGTAAGTTTTTAACCATTTCAAATATGAGCCGTTGATAGTGTGCGGCAATGCTTCGCACATCCGCACAACGTGTTTATACGTCCCCCGCGCTTCCCGCGTTCCTACACTCAGTGCGACAGTGTCACCTGGGGGTGCGCTCGCGTTCCAGTGACAAGTTTGTGGCGAATCGTAATCTTTGCAGAGACAAAACATTAAGTATTTAGTTTATGTTATTATTTTATTGTTACTTGGCTGTCAAATATATTAGAATATGATGAATTAATAAGTTTATTGTATAAAATTGGTTTAAATTGAATTTAAACTCTACCGAGGCGAATCCTTACCAGGATGAAGATGGACACTTGGATGGATGATAGGGCTGTCTTATGTAATTTTAACGTTCAAAAAATTCTGTTTTCAGCCAACTTTGAATAAATGCTTTTTGAGTAAAAGTTCTCGTTCTTTTAACTACCGACAGAAATTGTCAAAAACCACTACTAAGTTTCAATCAAATTCTGTTGGCACCTCGGCTCATAGACCTGAAACCGATGATAGTAGATACCGTACCCTAATTCAAGAAAGACCTAGGTCCTCCGAACCTGAAATAAATGAATTATCCCCTCAATGCTACAAGCATTGATTTCGACAAATCTGGTAGAAACATTAACTGATGAGACGACTTAGGATAAACAACTACGGACGTTATTATATGTTGTGTCGATACATGTCTTATTAGTTTCGCTTATAATGACAGAACGTATGCAAACGATGACGTGATAAAACGATTCTGTCATGATATCTTTAAAACGTATAATATCATGGGACTCTACGTATTTATACGTCATATAAATTTGTATGGAGATTTACTGTGTCATTCTAGAACATAGACTCAAGCGGTACCGTCCGCGAACGTGTTAATATTCATTCCCCATACAAAGCTCCAACCCCTATTTCAACCCCTTAGGACACGAATTTCAAAAAATCCTTTCTTAACACGCGTCAAAGTCTTAAGATGAACCTCTGTGAAAAAAATCAGCTTTATAGGTTCACGGGTGTGGGCCCTGCGATGTTGAGTCAGTGAATCAGTCAGGACTTTGAGTTTTATATATATAGAAGAAAAAGAAGATAGAAGAAAAAGAAGATAGAAGAAGAAGAAGATAGAAGACTACTCGACGCACCCGGATAAAAATAAACCTATATCCTTCCTCGATAAATGAGCTATCCAACACTGAAAGAATTTTTCAAATCAGACCAGTAGTTCCTGAGATTAGCGCGTTCAAACAAACAAACTCTTCAGCTGTATAATATTAGTATAGATTAAATACTCTAAATCAACAACAATATTTATTACTTATTTGGATAAAGATTAATATTATTACGTTGATACAACTCTTAACAAATAATGCATTCATTTCCACCAAAGATTACCATAAAAACGGTTCTAGAGAGTTAATCTTAAAAGATAGACATATACTGTCGCGGACATTTTTTTAGCTCATTTCAAGAGGAATAATTCTTTCGTACATATATTTTTGGTATCTTGAACCGTTTTCGCAGCGCACGCAACGAAAGCCCTCAAGGATGAATAATCTTTCCCGTTTTTTCCACATTTTCCCTTATTTCTTCGCTCCTAATAGTTGCAGCGTGATGTTATATAGCCTAAAGCCTTCCTCGATAAATGGGCTATCTAACACTGAAAGAATTTTTCAAATCGGACCAGTAGTTCCTGAGATTAGCGCGTTCAAACAAACAAACGATCAAACAAACAAACTCTTCAGCTTTATAATATTAGTATAGATAGTGTTGTCATGATTTTGTCTATATAAAAAAAAAAACATTCTATTCAAATCGGTCCATCCGCTCGCGTGCTACGATAGATGACAGGCAAAGAAACCGCACCACGAACAAACATACACCTCTACATTCTACATCTATCCTCACATCACAATTACAATTCCTTCATATTATCACTTTCTAGAAATATTCAAAGATGATTGATCAAAAAAGTAATTTCAAATACCCTTCTCAGTGATTATTCAGGAATCTGGTATCAGCACCGTACACTGACTTTACAGCATCGTTGGTCTAGTGGTCGCATAGCGCGACTGCAGTGCCACGGGTCTCGGGTTCGATTCCCGGGCCAGACCGAAATCGCTTTGTGGGTTTTAGAAGCTTTCACAAAAGCAGCCTGGAGTTTGGAAGTTGGCGGTGTTACACCCCCGTGCCTGGGAGGGCACGTAAAGCCGTCGTCCTCGAATGCTACTCAGTAGCAGTCGTATATAAATCCACGTCAGAGGCCGTCAGGCGGATTTGAGAAAACTCTGACACTAGGGCTTGTTAGGTGANTGGCGGTGTTACACCCCCGTGCCTGGGAGGGCACGTAAAGCCGTCATCCTCGATTGTTACCTACTCAGTAGCAGTCGTAGTTATAATTCCACGTCAGAGGCCGTCAGGCGGATTTAAGAAAACTCTGACATTAGGCCTTGTCAGGTGATTAAACCTGCAGCTCACTCGATAAGAAGAAGAACTGACTTTGCTGACTCGCAAGACACCAACCTTGTTGAAGAAGGACTAAAAGTTTCGTAGTCAAAAAGAAACCCTTATAGTTTCGCCATGTCTGTGTGTTCGTTCATCCGTCCACTGATAATCTCAGTGACCGTTGTCGCTAGAAAGCTGAAGGTACCAATATGTATATCAACCACATCGATAATATGCACAAATAACATATAAAGAGGTGAGTGTTTTTTTTTTCATTCCAATCTTAACATGTGATATATCGTTGGATAGGTATTTTAAAATGAATAGGAGTTTTCTGTAATATTTTTTTTGAAGTTTTATTATGTTGTTTTTAAATGAATGAAAAAGTTTTGAACTGTCTGGGGTCAGAGCTTTAAAATCAGGGGAAATTACGCTTCCCATCCTGGGTGGAAGGTTTTAGAGGTGGCAGACTTATATGAAATAATCTATCCATATAAAAATCAAAGTCCGGACTCATTCACTGACTCATCAACGCAGGGCCAAAACCCATGAACCTATAAAGCTAAAGCTGAATGATAACACAGAGGTTCATCTTAAGACGCTCACACGAGATAAGAAAGGATTTCCCAAAATTCCCAAGGGAACGGGAAAAAACGGGATTTTAAGTTTTACGCGGGTGAAGCCACTGGCAGAAGCTAGTCAACGATAAATGTAACCATATCATAACCAGAGTTATTGAACAGAAAGTACAAGCCATTTGTAAGTAGGTACCAATTTTAGTTAGAAATCGTCAAGGTTTTGTCAGGGTTACATATTATGTGACTTAAGATTAAATATTAAACTTTTTCGGGATTGCTAACCTAAAATTATGTTCAAAGCAATAAACATTTAGTAGATTATGTCTAAATTCTGAATTAAATGGTCTATATTTTTAAAATGGTAATATTCATTACGACATCTTTAACGACGATGTTGATGAAGCATCATATTTGCTGTATAAAAAGTAATTTACTCCTTAGTTTCTAGATCACGACTATGTTTATTTATTTATTTATTTATTTATTTATTTAATTTTAAGAAGGCTTACAGACTAATACAATAATAGTTAACAATATACAATAATCACATCGCTAATGACAAGCCTCCACAGATAATAGACATATGTCGACTACAATAACTAATGATAAATATTCAATGTTACATGCCAATGCCAATGATGAATGCCAAAAAAAAAAATGTTTCAATTTGTTTAATTTTTTTTTTTTTTTTTTTTTTTT
>NWSH02000296.1:7376987-7394756 GCA_002382865.2 Heliothis virescens | reverse complement strand
CCGGCCAGCCTCAGCCGCGGTGGCGAGTGTTACAACCACCTGCTCCTCAACTCGCGGCCCGCCTCGCCCCTCCACGCCAAGCGATTTTGAATTACACTCTAGGGGTAGGGCAGACATGACTATGTGGAGTCGGATTTACAGCGATTCGTTTTTGCCATTAGAGCCTAGTTTATGACAAACTTGTTATGGACAATGAATTTCGAAAATAAAAATTTAGGTGACGAAACAGAGTCCCCTCGCTATGATCTGCTGAACTATTTATCGAACTGCTCATTCCGACATTTTTACTGCTCATTCTATTATTGGACTGCTCAATTATATTTAGAATTGACATTGTATGATAAAATAACCCAACTAATTGTTTTTTTTTACTGTCCATGTTTTACTGTCACAATAATTAATCAACCGCCATTAAATTAAATAACTGCTCAATATGTTTTTCAACTGATCACATAACATCTCGAATATTTAAATAACAGCTCAAAAAATTAGTTCCCATATTATATTTTACGCTATAATTGTTACCAGATTACCTGGTTACCTCAACGAGTGCCTTCATAATAAATATTATTCTCATTTTAACAAGGTGTTTTATTACAGAAAGCCTTCTTTTTATACATTTCCTAATACGATATAGGAATTGCATACAACTCCTAGGAAATGTATACATCTCCCAGGATATGTATCTATTAAATAATTTTTAAAACAATATTTTATACATTTCTTAAATAGCTTCAGAATTGTATACATTTCCTAGGAGTTGTATGCAATTCCTAGATTTTATACATTTCCGTTAACATATATAACTCAATATCGCCCAAAATGTCGCTTAAACCAAATAGCCTTTCACCCCTCGATTTAATTCATGTACTAAAAACGAGTTTTTCTTTTTCTATATTATAGTAAATATGGTATAGGAATGCAGTATAAACGTATACGTGCTCGATATATTATGTAATTACATTAACAGTTAACACATACCATCAACTTAACCGGCGTGCCGACAGCCTCCACATAATCAATGAGCGTTTCGTACATGTTAATATATTTCTGCGTGGAATATTCCTCCGAAGCTGTTTCATTAAATATGGTTTTCAGATTCAACTTGACAATATTTATTCTACAGAACACAATACCATATACCAAAAACATGTTTAGTCTACCAGTTTCACAAACGAAAGCGTAAACAGCGTCAGTAATATAAATATTACTTGAAGAACCAATGCATACATGTGGCAAATAATAGCATAGTGAATATAGTACTAATATTCTGCCGGTAAGGTAAAATAGGGACAAAAATATTATCACGTAAATGAAACGTTTAAAATGTTTCTGTGCGCCAGGCAAGCCGTCGATCCCATAAATGAATCTGTAGTGTTGAAACACATATTCCTGCTTGGTTAAATATGTAACTAGGAATAGACAAGTATATTCAAAAGCTGTGCTATACCGAAATATCGGCGGGAAAACGTGTTCTAAACGCCACAATACAATATTCAAGATAATAAAAAACAATAATGGATAATGTTGACAAAATAAGCGCATCTTAAAAGAACCGTTAAAATGTTTGCGATATCCGAATATAAAACTGATGAACGTAATAATTTTTACAGTAGAGATAAGTGAACGAATCATGATTTTCGTTTTAACAAAAGTACACTTTGAACGTGTAACTGAAACCGTTACAAAGTACCTACAACACTGAAATGATGAATTCATATCTCTAAAAATATAGAATTGTCGATGTTTCACATGAAGTAGTAATGGTATGGGTATTTTTATAAAATTGTGTCATCAATAACGATATTGACTAAATTGGTGTTCAAGGTGGTGCTCACTCTAAAATGTTCATGAATATAGGTTCTGTTTCGATGCCATCTTCTATATAAATAAATAAAAATAGAATCAAAAAATAGATTTTTTAGATTTCGCACTCTAGATTATGATAAAGTGTATATTAAAGATTAAAATTTGTCTATTAAGTGAGTTTAAAATAATTATACTGACGACATATTCCTTATAGCGCAATTGCGTATTTAGATGACAAGCAATTTTTTTGTCGATTCAATTTCAATAATTACTCGGATCGGACAACTACGAGTAATTGAGAGAAGCTCCATCGTTTTTATGATTCTTCACGTAAATACGTATCTAATGATGTATCACACATTACTGTTGGAGCTTACACCAAATCCCATACAACTTGCCCATTGTCCAATATTGGAGACTAATGAATCTCTAAACATCATTATTTAAATGATCCAGTAGATTTCTCAGAAAGTTTTAATAAAATACTCCAAAATACAGATGTTTTGAAGCAACTGATGCCATTGAAGATAAAAATGTCGCTGTGTGTGTTATAATTAGTAGTATTGAAGTTTTTAATTAAGCTCCAACAGATTTAGATGTCCTTGACACAAAAACTAACAAATTAACTGAAAATTCCCTTTAAGTACTTCACAAGGTGGTTTAAAAATAGTCTTCTTCATATTTTCATCATCATCATCATCATCTTCTTCGTCTTTTGGCTCTGTTCTCAATCAATTCACTCTCATCTTTACTCATGTCATCTTTTAGGCAATCCATCTATTTTTTCCATGTATTCCTCCTTCTTTATCCATCTACATTCATACTAAGTATACCCTGTGTCGTCCTTTCTCATTACATGCCCACAACATGACAACCACTTATCTCTCATCTTTTCTGTGACTGGTGCTACTTTCAGACTCCCTCTACCATAACCATTTTTCGCTTTATTTATTTTTGAGTGAAATAATATGGGTTTGGAAGGGACTTTTAGCTAGACATAAAAAATATATCAAAATTTTTACCATACCTTTTATTTGACATTGATAAAACAATTATATTACATGGGAAATTATTAAAACACACTCATTAAAACCACACAACTATTTCCCTTGATATGTTACGATGAAACTAGTACGTATAAGCTAGAAAGCTAAACCAATATAGCCATATTTAAGAGTAAAAGGTGTTTATTTGAAGTATAGCGATAATGTTCACGATACAGAATGAAAGAAAGGTTAATACTTGTTTTGTTTTGAGTTGTACGCTAGGTAAGATATGAAATCGCATCGGATAACTTTCCAAGAGACTCTGAAATTGCAGTAAATCACTACGTAGGCGTTCATCTGAAATCAAAAAGCAATCTTAAAAACAGTAAAAATGAAAGAAATTTCTCCAATAGAATATTTGTAAAAGCCACAGATTTTTTCTGTTCATACACATACGTAAACAAATTTCAAGTACCTACAGACGACAGCAGGTCAACCTACCCTAATCTGTAATATTTTTTCAATAGAACATTAACTTCAACGTTGTGATTAGGTTGAAAATCTATTGTAGAAATTGATTGTGATTGATTGAGATTGTGGTAGATTGATGTGCTATCGACTGTGCGGTAGATGCTTTGGGACGCATTGCTAACGATAGTAGCAGATGTCCTATTTTATCCTATCTTCTATACTATATTATACTATATTTATAATATAAAAATCACCCCCCATTTTTTCTGGCCATCGCATCACGCGTGATCGACTGGACTGATTCCGATAATTTCGATGATTTGTATGATATATATAAGAAAAATCTTACGCGGTTGAAACCGTGGGGAACGGCTGGTTAGATTACATAAATATATCGCAAAAGTAAATTCATTTCCGACAGTAGATTTCATGAGTAATGGATTCCAACTTAATAATAATAATAATATTCATTTATTTGCTCAGAATGTAGGTATTTACAATAAGGTGGTTACAGACATATTTAGAATCCTTGTACATTCTACCATTTTGGCATGCAAACATTTTTTATGATGGATCATCATTACACAAATACAAATAAATATACAACTAAAATTTATCAGCTAGGAAGTCAGACACGGAGTAATAACATTTGTCCAGTAAAAATAAAGTCAGTTTCTTTTTGAAAATAGTTATTGGTTCCTCTTTTATATTATTAGGAATGTGGTTAAAAATAATTGGAGCCATACCAAATACACTTTTCCCAAACAAAGTAGTTTTATATCCCCCAGTGCGCAGTAAGTTTCGGTATTGAGATCGCAAAGTTACGTCTCGGTGTCTACTTTCTGATAAAGTTAAAAATAGGTTTCTATTACATTTTACAAAGAGAGCAATTTCTAGAATGTAGAGGCAAGGAAATGTCAATAAATTATATTTTTTAAAGATTGGAATACAGCTGTCAGTAACTTTCAAACCAAATATAGCTCGCAAGCAGCGTTTTTGGACTTTGAAAATACTCTCCCGTTCGGTACAATTGCCCCAAAATATGATACCAAATCTTAATTTGGAAACAACAAGACCATGGTATGCTAGTAAGACTGTTTTGATATTTACTTTCTTCCTAAGATTAAAAAGTGCATAGGCGGATGCGCTGAGTTTTTTACAGATAGCTTCAGCTTGTGGTTTCCACGTTAGTTGACTGTCTATTAAAATACCTAAGAACTTTGTAACTTATACAAATAGGTCAAAATATTTTATTCTTACCAGTAACATAAATTCTTTTTTCAATAATTGTGGCTTTCATACGATTAAAGTTATAATTCATTATATCCATACCTATTGTCAAGATAATTAGAAGGAAAACAGGTTCATTTATGTATTCGTAAATAGACAAAAAATCCATTCCATAGAGTCCCTGAAAATTATTTATGTTAAAAACATCATAGTGACTTTACTTTGTAAACTGTAAGGCCTTAGTATTGCTCATTGACTGTTACCTAATCAATTGGTAAATTAAATTTTGAGTTTCATCCAACTGAATTGATTAACTGGACGCAGTTTACTGAACTGCCTAACTGACCTCCACAACCTAAGACTGGTTGTCAGACTTTCAAGCTTCTAACTACCTGTCACGACTGTTAAAGATGTTTATTTACTTATTTGGTTCATTAACAGTGTCTACACTAATACTAGGAATAAAATAAAGCAAAGTAAAATGGCAAGTACAACAGTCACATATAAATGAACACTTCATTCGCAAATAACAGCCAGGACCCACTGATTCATCGTGCCTTCCGAAACACAGAGGAACTCGTCATGACAAGATATTGGATAGGTGGATCCGTAGATGGCTGGTCCCTTGACCTTATGATCGATTCATCCATGTGGAGCTGACTTCCACGAAATACTAGATAAATAAAATAAATTACCTCTCGTCGCAAAATTTCCAGATCACCATGCAAGTAGTGAATAATTCTCAGCGCTGAAATAATGAGGACAGGTCCTAACTAAAAAAAAAGAACGTTAAATTACAATCTATTTTCTATCTGCCATCCAGCGAGGCAATGTTGCCAGCCTTTCGGGCACGCTCCCAGTCGATATTATTTTCTATCTATAGATATCTATACTTAAAATAAATCTGTAGACAGGTCAATTCTATATATAAAATATATTTCCAAAATAACTATCAGGGGATGATTAGGGATCTAAACTATTGCCAAAAATGCAACCAGTAATATGTATGTCTGTCTACATAACCGCTATAGAAACAAAAACGACTCGATAGATTTTAACGAAACTTGGTACAATTTTTATTCATACTCCTGAGATGGTTACAGTATTCTTCTTTTAACGCTACAATCAATAGGAGCAGAGCAGTGAAGGGAAAGATTTTTGATTATGACGACCCAGTGTCGCTTTCATAAGCGACATGATCCGCGAACGAAGTCGCTGGCAGAAGCTAGTATTGAATAAAACAATTACATTATTGTTGTTCTATCAAGTTGGCATGACTTTAAAAATATGATTGAAATCAGAACTCAAATAGATGATAAAACAAGCTCCAATTTTGTACACATAAGTATACATTTTTTTTTTGTCTAGTTGTTGTATAGCAGACTGCTTTGCATGAGGTCTTGGGTTTGACTCCCGGGTCGGGCAAATATCGCTTTGTAGGTTTTAAAAACTTTCACAAAGCTGCCCGGAGTGTAGAAGTTGATGATTAATACACTCGGCGTGCATCGAAGAATACGTTAATGTCGGTCCTGCGCCTGATCTCTCTCCGGTCGTCTCGGTTTTTCCTTCCCATCGGGCTATGAGAGTGAGGGAATAGGGAGCGCACCTGTGTCTGCGCAAATTCTTGTGCACTATAATAATTATGGTCGGCGTAGCTGGCTGATCTCCTTATACGAGAACAGCCGCCGTGACCAACAATCGGCCTTCTATGGCATTATTATTTTTTATTTATTTATTTATAGTTAATTAAAACGGCACGTATCCAATTACATTAATTAACATAGAATTATATAAAAAAAAGAGATAAATGAAAACAATAAACAAAAAAAAAAAAAAAATATTAAATCACTTGCAAGATAATTGGTTTAAATACAAAACTAAATCGCATCACAAATGTGACACTCGTAGCTTACCATAATGACATTAGGCTTGTTAACAATGATAGTAGATTTACGGAGCACTTTGTAATTTTTCATATATTTCTTAACGGTATTACTGTCCCAGGCGATATCAGTGCCTCCTCTTTCCATATTTAACATCAAACCTTTTATTCGACAGTATAACAACATGAATATAAGAAGCACTGAAAAGCTACCCACGTCACAAGCCAACCAATTTAGAAATTTTAAAATTATACGGAATAAATCTCTTGCTTCAATACAATAGAAGACAATGATGTATATGACATTTTTTAAAATAATGCACCAAGGGCAGACTTTAAGACACTTATTCAAAAGCTTATGGTACTTTTGGACTTCAGGCAGATTATCCATGCCATTTATGAATTCGTAAAATTTGTAAACGTGCTCATCTTTATATATAAATGCAACGAGAAAAGCTGCAAAATATTCCAAGCTACCAGCTATGTTATAGAACAACACTGTGGAATCCTGAGCATAAATATTAAGATTCAAAAACAATAGAAAAGTGATGGGATAAAGATAAGAGATTACACGTAATTTGAAAGACCCGTTGAAATTTTGACGAAAACCAAAAGCGAATCGAATTAACATTACGTCTCTTATGTTGCAGACCAAATTCCCACCAATCATGGCCACTATTTTTCTAAAGAATAATAATGCAGAAAATTTACTTCAATTTTTTGTTTGAAAAGTTGTTATTGTTCCATTGTTCGAAGCTTTCTGAAAATATGAAGTGTGGATCGTACTAAAATTAACCCGTAGTTGATCCAATAGATAAGTTTACATATACGCATAGAATGAGTTATTTATCATCAACGGTAGGTACTGCTCTAACATTAATTACTTTAACAGGTATGTTGTAACCGATTTTCCAAAATAGAGAATGTTCTCAATCCAACAATTTTGATGATTATTTTTTTTATATTATGAAAAGTAGTCCCAATATCACCAAGTCAGGATCTAATAATGGAAACTCTGGCATCAAGGACAACTCTCAAGAATTGTATTTTTTGAAGTCAGGTATTAATTTTTGTTCAAAGCACATGATATACGTTGATGATAAGAACACAAGGACACAAGAATTCTATATATAGGAAATAGATGCATGTACAAACCCAAGGACATTAACCTACCTCAATGTGTCATAATTGAAAAAAAAAACAACCTGATCACAATACTAAATGGTTGATATTTGATTGGTAAAATTGGACTGATTCGGATAGTTTGACCTGCTGGCATCTGTACCCTGGAAATATTTATTTTATCCCGTTCTTTCAGCATGCGAGTGAAACTGCAGAAAGCAGCCTACCCTATATAAAATAATGCGATTTACAAGATATCTCTATAGCCAAATTCCACTAATATGACATTTAAAATGATAAAAAAAGAATCAAATATTCCTGAACACATTACATCCAATAAAACATCATCTGCCTAGCCTTTTCCCAACTACGTTGGGGTCGGCTTCCAGTCTAACCGGATGCAGCTGAGAACCAGTGTTTTACATGGAGCGACTGCCCTGTCTGAACCTCCACAACCCAGTTACCCGGGCAACCTGGCACCCCTTGGTAAGACTGGCTGTCAGACTTTCTGGCTTCTGACTACCCACAACTGAACACATTACATTCAATAAAACAAGGAAAAATATTTAAATCTGTTTGTTCGCAACCGTACGTTGCAAAACTAAAGTTGGTGGGGCTATGACAGCAATTTCTCTATTTTATGAGTACTATAAATCTAGTTTAAAGATGTTTACTGTTTGTGGTCTGCCATTTTATTTGTGGGTGCTAACAAATTATCGCTTGTAGCATCTTGAGACGTTTAGTGGGACATGCTACAGTGTGATTTATGATATTTTGCCAATTGCTATATCTTTGTTTCATTATTGCATTCCATGAATATGTCACCGGAAAATAACAAGATCCGTAAGTTTATGAATTTACTAGAAATTTTATAAACTTTTGTAGGATTCTAAACAGGTAGATTCCATTATTTTACGTCCACATTTTTGTAAATTTATCAATTTCCGATGTCACACGGTAAATTTATAAACTAACGGATATCTATTTGTAAGATTCTATATGGTTTGACCAATCAATAAGAATAATATTTGAGTATACGTAAATTAACACTTGCTTTCTGATAGGTCAACGTTTATAGTGGCAATGCTTGTATCCAACCAATCATATCGCGCATGGCCTTTGGTTATCGCTTACTTATTATTTTACGAGTGACTTCAGTAAGTTTATCAATTTACGAAAATGTAGGCGTAAAATAAAAGAATTTATCTCCCGTTTAGAATCTTACGAAAGTTTATAAACTTTCTAGTAAATTCACAAACTTACGGATCTTGTTATTTTACAGTGACATATGTAAGAATCCAGTCTTACTTATGGGTCGTACCAATGGTATCGGGTTGCCCGGGTAACTGGGTTGTGGAGGTCAAACAGGCAGTCACGACGTAAAACACTGGTTCTCAGCTGCATCTGGTTAGATTGAAAGCCGACCGTAAAATAGTTGGGAAAAAGCTAGGCAGATGATGATGACCACAGTTTAGTTAATAAATAGGAGAGGCGATGAAAAAACAAAGAAACTTTTGACTTGGTCTGATAACGTGCCTATTTGTAATGTGGGTACTACCATTTCCATACTGAGGCAAAATCTGAGTTTCATAGTTTCATATGCTTTTAACTGAACAATGAGCATCACAAATATTTAGGTACTACCCCGTTTCTACAAAACAAACAAGCAATTTTCATTGTTGGGCTCGGCCCGAATTTCAACACCTGCCTATGGTACTCAAACAAAAGACTGTGAAATTAGACGTTTGTGAAGAAATATAAACTTTACTCCATGGGTGATAAGGTCGAAATTAGTTTGACACGAAGTTCTGTTTAATTGGAGTAGGTATTGCAAGTTCGAGACGGTCAACCCGTACATTGGGGGAATGTACCCGTGAATGGGGGGCGCTTTTGGGGGTTCTGCCTTTTGTACGTGACGTCTAAATTTGACGTGAAAAAGTGGTAATCCAATTAGCCTACTTTCAATAAATGATTTTGACTTTGACTTTGACATTGTTTGAAATAGGTTGGGCTTACTTTTCGTTTGTATGTATATATTTGTGACGTCTTTACGCACAAATAGCTGGAGTGATTTTGACTTTTGAGCAAAATCATTTATACATAAGAATACAATAAATGCCAAGATACACAAAAAAAACTAGATACGCGGCAGCGTGTCAAGCCAAGTTCAAGCAAAGAACTGGCTGGCCAGCGCCAAGTGTATAATTACACGAACCATTTGGTGCCATATGTATTGTTAGACTGAGCGACTAGGCAGTTATAAAAAAAAAACCACTTCGAGTTAGACAGTAGTTTATTTTTGTTAAATATACAAACTACACTTTAACTTTTAAGGTTTTACAAGAAGTAGATACTTCAACTGAACTACACTCACAATTTCGCGGTTACCCTAGTGAAGGGCTATATCGACCCGGTTTAGGCGCAAGGATTTTAGCTGAAAACCAACAGGTTGGGGCGTATCCGAAGATCACAATTATATCAGCACCCTGAGCCTAAACTCTGACAAACTGCCATCGATTTTAGAAAAGTATGAGCATTTATAGTCAATTATTGCTGATATAGAATTTTGTGATTGAGGTAAATAAATGCTGTTTTGATCTACAAAGCAATCTCGTAATGCAGCTCAGCGATATAGTAAATGAGAGATGTAACAGTATGTACACTTTTTTACAGGATTATAAAAAAATACACCGTGTTCCTGAGGATATGCATTAATTTTGAATAATACTTCTATAGCTCTTGTTAAACATTTCGTACAAAAGAAGTAGTAGTTTAAATGGCATCGTTTTTATGTTATTGGTAATTTAAGTTTAACCAATTTAACTACATAATATGTTGTGCTTTAAGAAAGTCTTTATTTGTGAGATGTTGCCACTTTGTGCAGCCAAAACTATCAAAGAGGTAAAGAGTAATTCATATTAGATAAATTTCATCTAAGCATTAAGTTTGTATATATTTTTTTTAATATTTGAATTTCTAATAATGTCCATAGTAAAAAATGGTCAATGTAATGGACTGAATAACATGACGAAGTTAATGTATAACCTCAGGAACATGGTGTAGAAGCCTTTAATTTGTAAAATAGCAATAATATTAATGACAACAAAAGATATGCAGCTTATTATAGGTACCACACTGAGAGGTACTGTGCACCAAATATCTAACTTCAGGGGCCGATTCTCTACAAGTATTTGTAGGTATTCAATTGTTTTTTTTTTTAGATAGGTACTGAGTTTTTATTTACATAATATTTACAACATTTTAAAAGGCGTCAAAAAATTCCACGTTTTCAAGGTCACATCTTTCGCTTTCATTTGAAATATAAAATTAATTTATTTGACATATATTTACATTTTTAAATATTTCGTAAACCATTAAAAAACAAAACATTTAAAAATATAAAAATAGTGTCCCACCGGCATCGGGAACATGGTCCAAGCTACCGGCGGTCAGGGCTCCATAGATCCAAAGAGATCATCAGTAGGTAGCCAGATCACAGACGCTTTAAAGTCTATATCAGGCCCATGCAAAGCCTGATAAAAGAGTCCATGCTGTACTTTGCTCTGCCATACTCGCTTGCGGTCGTTGGTGTCCATTATTACAGGTTTGCACCAGTTCTTGACCTGCAGGGAGAGTGGGGTTAGGCCCTTGTCTACTACAACCACGTCCCGATGCATCCCCACTTTCACCTTCAGAAAAAAATCCCTAAGATTGCACACCTCACGGTTGTGGAGGGTTTTTGCATTTAAAAAGCCTCCGCACTTCCGTAGGAAGTACATACAATAAATTCATTACAGATGAACGTGGATGATGCATCCTATACGCGGTTAACAGTGTACATAACTTTCTGTCCAGGGCGTCTAGTTCTGTAATGAGTCTACTTCAGTATGCCAAAAGAGTACATCAAGACCGGCATGACCCAGCCGTTAAAGGCACGCACCTTATTTTCACCCGACAAAAGACTATTAAAGACTTTTTTCAGGCTGCCAAAGAAGCGTTCCTTCAACGACTGCTTCATGTCAGTGACATTGATTCTCAACGATTCTGACATACCCAAGTACAGTTATAGGTTTCAGTTGAGGAAAGGGGTCTAAAGTTTATGGAATCAGTGAGTTGGGTTCCTAGTGACTCCACAATCTCACCACGCTCTACATACATTACTGCACAATTGTCCACACCAAACTCCATTCTGATGGCCTCACTGAAGACTTTAGTTATCTTCAGCAACTCCACCAGTTGTAGTCTGTTGTGGGCAAACAGCTTCAAATCATCCATGTAGAGGAGGTGAGATATTACCTAACCACCTCTCCTCAACTTGAAGCCCAGCCCTGATCCCTCTAGTAGAGTGCTCAGAGGGTTCAGGGATAGACAAAACCATAACGGACTCAGACAGTCGCCCTGGAATATACCCCGCTCTATCCTTATTAGTTCACTGTTCCCGCAGATCTGCCCACACCATGGATAGTGTAGAGCAGTCTTCCAATGCCCCATGCACGACATCAAGAAGGCGCGTAGTGTTGTATCAATTTTATACAACTCCAGCACCCTCAAGAGCCACGCATGAGGCACGGAGTCATAGACTTTTTATTAATTATTATTATAATGTATGTCTCAAACCAGACCACGGGACTAGACTATAGAGTCCCGAATTTTTGGAAGGCAAACGTGGGACCGAGGCCAACACGCTGAAGCCCTTTTGAGACAACTTTAATGATATGGTGACACAAAACCGGCGATTATCCCGGTATACACTATATAAATGTACCCAAAGACAATCCCCGGTTCTATGCTAAACTATTGCTAACTATGGAATAAACTACTTGGGTTATTGTGATGGGATGTTACTGGACTAGGAAATGGGTAAAACTAGAAAGAAGAAAGAAAGAAAGAAAGAAAACGAATTTATTTTCGCGCAATCGCACACACATAAACAAATACAAAATAAAAAACAAATAAAAAAGTGATAAAAAACAAAAAAAAATAATATACTAAACAGAACTTAACAATAAATATATACAGTCTATGGTCCACATTGTCGCTCACTTGACAGATACAATTTATTTATTACCTGTGGACCATAGCTGAAATTATTGTATTTTGCAATAATTGTGATTAAATGAAAAATTATACCCTAAACTTAAAATTACAATTTTATGTGCGTCATGTGGTACGTGCGCGAAAAAAAGGACATGCTCAGCATATGCTGCGACCTCAACCACAAGGAATTGGTGTCACAGCGCTGATTTTCAGCAAATCCTTGGGTGACGTGATGGCGTCCGGCCCACCATCCCGCTGAACAAATCACTAAGATAAAGTGTTATTTGGGTATGTCTGTTGTGTGGTTATGTAAATAATAATTGAGTTAAATAGAATAATATAGTGTGTGTGATATGTGAGTGTAGTAACAGTTGTGTGTAGTAGGTCGGTAACTGTGCTTTTTATTTCCAGCATAATTAGAAGTTCATGGGTTTGCCAATCACGAGGGGGAATATACAGCTACGAACAATATCTGTTGGATCCCTGCAACACTTGCTGGAAGGCCGCAACCATAAAGGTTTGAAATACATAATATGTATTTAGTAATCATTCTTATATATCTAATTATATTATTATATAGATAAATTGTATTTGAAATATGTAAATATGTGTATAAATATTTTTTTTATAAGGTTATCTAAGTATTTTAATTGGAATTCTGCATGTATAATAAATATTTTTTTAAATGTATTAAGAAGTTGCTTTTTGTTTTTAGGCCTCGCATTGGTGGTGGCAGGTTATTCCAACAGTGAGTCGCAGCATATTTGAAACTCCCCCTGAAGGCTGCAGTTCTGTGCTGAGGAATGGATAGTGGATTTGTGGCGGTTCGGATGTGGTTTTTAGACAAATGTTGCCTCCAACTCAGTTTCTCATACAGGTACCGCGGTTTTTGAGTATTTATTACTCCAAACAGTAGACCAGCCAGGTGTAGACGTCTCCTAGCTTCCATTTTTAAAATGTTATGTTGATTTGCATAAGGGGTGACATGGCTTCTCTTTGGTATATCCACACAGTACCGTATGCAAGCATTTTGTATACGCTGTATCAATTTATTTGTTCTTCCCAATAAGCATGGTCCATAAACTGTGTCGCAGTAATTTAACCTAGACAATACCAGGCTATCCACAAGCTGTTTGCGCAGAGCTACACTTAAGTGTTTTCTGAATGTGTATAGCATTTTTAGTCTATAAAAACAGTTCCTCATGCAATTTACTATATGCTTCTCAAAGTGTAGCTCTGGATCCATGGTAAGACCCAAATTGGTCGCTGTGTTCACCTGTTCTATACGATTCCCTTTAATTACAATGACTGGCTCAGCCGTCAGCATGGCACTGATTGACTCCTTACTACCCAGAAGCATATATTTTGATTTAAGTGGATTCAGTACCAGGCAGTTATGCTCCGCCCAAATAGCAACATTTTGTAGGTCCTCATTAATTTTTCGCACAGCCAACAACATATCTGTAGGCTTACAGGATATGTATATTTGAAGGTCATCTGCATACATATGATACTTGCAATATTTGAACGACTCGACAATATCTGCACTATATAAAATGTACAAAAGCGGTCCCAGAATCGATCCTTGAGGTACTCCGCGCGAGACAGGTAGTGGGGAAGATGATAAGACGGTTCCATCCTCTTTTAGTATTTCCACATATTGGGACCTATTTTCTAAGTAGCTTGCAAACCATTTTATTGTTTCCGTTGCAAATCCATAGTATGCCATTTTGGAAAGCAATAACGTGGTGTTTATAGCGTCAAAGGCCCGCGAAAAATCAAGGAGAGCCAGTATCGTCCCCTCACCCCTATCACGAGCCTCAAGAATGTTACCGATTACATCTGCAAGTGCAGTTGCAGTCCCACGACCCTTTCTGAAACCAGATTGCAAATCTGGTAGTATATTGTTGTCCTCCAAGTATTTAAGTGTTTGATTATATACTACCCTCTCCAAGACTTTTGACAGGCAGGGTAGGATACTGATGGGACGAAGGTCCTTGAAGGAGTTTGGATTGCTGACTTTTGGTAAAGGCCGCACAACGGCACACTTCCATGCATCAGGGAATGTGTTACTATTAATTGATGTGTTAACTATGGAAGTGATAATCTGAAGCGTGTATGGCAGTGTTAGTTTCAGCATATCCAGATTTATTCCATCATTGCCAGTTGCATTAGTTCCGAGGTCCTGCAGTATTCTCAATACATAACTACGGGAACTATGACACCTGCCGATAACAATGTATACGATACATGTAAAAATGGCAGGTGGAGACTCGCCAGCTCACTTACTAGGCCCCCGGGAACTAGTCGCGTAATTCGCAACAAAGAGGCAACAGGGACATGAGCGGTTGAAGGGTGAAGATGCCTCGCTGGACTTTAAACTCAAATCACGCGCTTGTCCAGTAGCTCTGGCCCACGAGGCACCCACCCTCCGAACAGGGCTATTAACCCTGCTCTAGCGACTCCACTCTGGACGGCCAATGAAGGCAAGCCAGAGGTGGGAGACCCGTCCCCCGTCATGGTTCACTCCGGAAAGAAGCGGGACGGTATATTCTCCCTGGAGCACGAGTCGCTACTCCCCGACATCCGCCTCAGATGCCCTGCGGGTTTATTAATTATTAAGTATTAATATTAGTGCGAAGACTGTTTGTCTGTCAGGTTTTACTCAGAAAAATTGTTAATCAATATGTTTTTCTTTTTAGTTGATAGTCATACCTACTAACAAGTTCTATGATCAGAATATTTTATAACCTATACAAATATAGGTTATAAAATATTCTTACCTTTATACTCTGAGAAAATCGGAAAGCAAATACTAAAATAGATATTTAATAGCTAAACACTAAGAGCTAAGTTTAGAATTAGATTAACTTAAAGCTGTAATAAAATCAAAAAAGCCATGTTGTTTTCTAGGGTTTAACAGCGGAATCTTATTTGATATTGTGGATATACCTGAATAAGCCCTTTTTTGTCATTTTTGCGGTCCCTATTGCTATGGATCTGATCACTGATAACTACAAATATATCAAAACTAGAATTATAAAAATGAGAAACCAAGCTATCGGTGAGTCACTATTATATTTTGGTGTTCCTCAAGGTTCTATACTTGGACCGTTCTAGTTCCTAAAAATATTACAAGTTTTTAATTACTCTCATGTTGCAAGAATATTGCGGTTTTGTAGATAAAGTCATTTTCTGCTTAAAAATTACCAAATTACCCCTCCCGCTGGTGCAACATGAGGGAGTGACAGGCCCTTTGTGTACCAGGGTCGATACTTTGAATAATTTTGCAGCTTCTTTGTATAACCCTATCTTAGACCTAGTAATATCACAGTGGTTTATTTTTTTTTGACGAGAAAACACCTAAACAAATCTACCCAATAATGCTTGATTTGTAAGTTTCCTTGAAATATTTTTAGGTTACCTACTAGCATTATTTCAAGGTCGATATTTTTTTCATTCAATTTGAAAAATATCAGTTCTTATCAGCTGCTTATTCTTCTATTTAGTCGAGCCAAGAACTTTTAAAAATGAATTCGTAATTTTTGAGTATTTTGCAGAACAAAAAAATACAAAGTTAAGTATAGAGTTACGTGCTCAAACGGAAATGGAATTTGTCCTTCATAGACAATATGAATTGGAGTCACCTTGAAAACTGAATACAATCATTATTTCTGTATAGAATTCAATATCCTTATTGATTTAAAAATAAAAACTTGACCACTTCTACATTCCAAGGTCAGAGGTCGTCAGGTGGATTTGAAATAACCCTGACACTAGGGCTAGTTAGGTGGTTCAACCTGCAGCTCACCCAATAGGAAAAAGATTACTTAAAAGCAAGTAGTACTCTCGAATTATTTTTATTTTAAAGCATTTAAGACCCTGCCTCAACAGTGTCGCTTAAGTTTCTTAAGTATATTGGGCTGAAGAACACAAAAACATGACAGACAATTCAGTTTGTGATATCAAAAACATTTTGTTATTTCGTCGCACTTTCAGATTTCCTTAAGATCCCAATGGTTTACCTAAGATGAAACTGTTTTCGTATCTGCACTCTATAATTGTGTTACTTGTAGTCATTGCTGCAACAATATCTCAGAATTCGTTCGTGACTTTATTCTGTCGTGTTTTGGCATTCAGCGAATATTTCATACATTTTACGATTTCATTCTTGACTAAAGATTTTGACATTCAGCGAAGATATAAATTAATCTATGGAATTGATACTATACCCGGCGCAAAAAATCTTTCAGTATCTATATTACTTTCATAAAGTGTGTATTATACTAGCTTTTGCTGACAGTTTCTTATTTACGACAAATATTTGCTTTCGAATGCAAAAAGTATGTTCAGTTACAAACTCATTTTCCCTCGTTCTCATTTTTTTGCATCGGATGGCCTGCAATATGGGGGCATTTACATTGCTTATGTTCGTTAGTCTCTTTTACTCACGAGTAAAGCTTTTGAGAATTTATGTGGACACCAAATCGACTAATACAGTATGGGATAGATATTCGGTAAAGAAATTTAACAATATGTACACAACTTTATCTAATATTTATGAAATTGGTGTGGCGCCTGCTGGAGCAACGGTATGTTTTTTAATGTTCTCTTCTTCATTATAACTATCGATAAACTGAGTTGTTACAGTGCTAACATAGAGGTAGATTTTTCCATTGCAGATGGCAACGATAACAATATACTCCACGATACGAATATTTTATAGCTTATATTACGATATTGCAACGTTAAAAGAAGAAGTAAGGAAATTATTAATTGTGAAATTTCTTTACAAGATATAGGAATTTGATATTAATTGTATCGAGCTAATGTCAAAATTCTGTCTCTCTCTCTAGTAAGCAAATCAACAGATGGGTAGTTTATATTATTACTAAACGGCCGTCAATGAACATATACCGGATTCACCGGTTTTTTTTCCAAACTTACATGCTCATTTCCATGAAGTGTTGAACAAAGAGTTAATAAATTAGTCTAATTTGAAAATGTTTGAGTGCCGTGACAACTGAAGTAGGCTTCGTGAGTTTCACGGCAGTAAAACGTGTGAAGACAAGAGGCCTCGCCATTTCTTTAATCTAATAAAAGGAATTCCTTTTATACTATACTTCTTTGCTGATATGATTACTTAAACATATAAAAAACAAAATCGACTTCACAAAAAACACTGAAAGGGATAAAAAAATAAAACTTTTCACATGGCTCTAGAAGTCGGTG
>NWSH02000296.1:7351248-7374100 GCA_002382865.2 Heliothis virescens | reverse complement strand
CACCGACTTCTAGAGCCATGTGAAAAGTTTTATTTTTTTATCCCTTTCAGTGTTTTTGTGAAGTCGGTTTTGTTTTTTTTGTAAAAAGTTTTTTAATTTATGCTTTTCAGTTTTCAGGTCTAAAACTATAATATCTTTAATACCCATACCCACCCACCCACAGTACCGGACCGACGGTAATAATATCATCGACGTAAAAAAGCGTATGAAATTTGAAGAGTTCTCTCGATTTATCCAGGATCCCATCATCAGATCCTGGTCTCCTTACCATGGGACCACCTGTGAAGAACACCCTTTCAAATAAAAAAAGAATTTTGAATATCGGTCCAACCATCTTCGAGTAATTGGTGAACATACATATAAAAAAAAAAAAAAAGATACGGTCGAATTGAGAACCCTCCTCCTTTTTGGGAAGTCGGTTAATTAAAAATGGATACCTCTTTATCATGTCAGCAATTTTTACCCTAAGAGCTTTGACGTTGCAGAGCCGATTTAAAAAATCTAATACTGTTGAGACGCTAGACTATGTATACCCGAGTAACATATTAGACTATATTTTAACCAGGTAACATCTAGGTGATAATAATCTTTTTTTTTCAGGGTCAAACTAGGATAATAATGTTTAAGATGTAAGGATACCTGAATGAACCCCTTTTCTATATAATTCTTGGAACTATCGCCTTAGATGTGATCAACGACGACTATATCTATATGAAAATCAAAATTATTGAGCAAAGGATGCGATCTGTCAATAAGTACTGCCTTAGTTCAGACCAATTCTACCAATCGAACATTAACCTTCCTCTATGGTGATAGGGTTGAAAATCTATTAAAGCACAGATCAATTAAGGCTGATATGTTACCCATATCATCCTAAAAATGTGAAAGTAACTTTGTCTGTATGTCTGACGCGCTTCCACGCCAATGCCACTGAAACACTCTTAGTGTTCGGATTATTTGTGTAAAAATACTCTGAAAATTACGAATTGAAGCCCTTATAATTATATACTTATAATAACAGTAAGCTTTAAATAATCTTTTCTTATATTGTTAGGTAATGCGATTTCTTGTATGTATGGATGTTTGTTCCTCTTAAACGCTAAAACTGCTAAATAGATTTTAATAATACTTGTCAATAATATAACTAAATGTATTCCACTTTCCATGAGCAGAGGCCTGAGCTCTGCAGTAGTTTCCTCGGGAGGTGGGTGAAACCGCTGGTAAAAGCTAGTAATGACAAGAATCAATTTCTGCCTTTACAGAAGAACGGCAGCGCAGTGATCTTCAAGATTTACTGATTCTTCTAGAAAATCGACCGCTACGATTTTATCTTCTACCGAACCTACCTCTGACAACAAAGCTATTCCTGAACACTTTATCATTTTTCATCCTAAATATAATTGCAGTTTTGCAGATAAAAACGTTCTATTCGTGAAAGCACAATCTAATTTAACATTTTAAATGTTCTTTAGGCATAAGTTCACTGACAACATAAACGACCGATTTCTTAAAACAACTGTTTATGTTGTTGGTTAACTTGGGCTATTAGTTATCTGTGTTACTTTGTATATTTATTATTCTTAAATATCATTATAACGTGTGATAAATATGTTCTTGTTGATTTCAAGATTGATGTGTGAAATTAATTAAATAGAAATTCTATTGTTTTATTTTATTTTTATTTATTTAAAGATAGCATCGAAACAGAACCTATATTCCTGAACATTCTATAATGAGCACCACCTTGAACACCAATTTAGTCAATATCGCTATTGATGACACAATTTTATAAAAATACCCATACCATTACTACTTAACGTGAAACATCGACAATTCTATATTTTTAGAGATATGAATTCCTCATTTCAGTGTTGTAGGTACTTCGTAACGGTTTCAGTTCCACGTTCAAAGTGTACTTTTGTTAAAACGAAAATCATGATTCGTTCCCTTGTCTCTACTATAAAAATTATTACGTTCATCAGTTTTATATTCGGATATCGCAAACATTTTAACGGTTCTTTTAAGATACGCTTATTCTGTCAAAATTATCCATTATTATTTTTTATTATCTTGAATATTATAGTTTGGCATTCAAAACACGTTTTGCCACGGATATATCGCTATAGTATAGCTTTAGAATATGCTGGTCAATTCCTAGTTACATATTTAACCAAGCAGGAATATGTGTTTCAACATTACAGATTCATTTATGGGATCGACAGCTTGCCTGGCGCATACAAATATTTTAAACGTTTCAATTACCTTTTAATATTTATGTTCCTATTTTACGTTACCGGCAGAATATTAATAACATTTTCAGTATGCTTCTATTTTTCACATGTATGCAGTGGTTCTTCAAGAAATATTTTAATTTCTGACGCTGTATATGCTTTCGCTGCGGACTTGGGTAAAGTAAACCTATTTTTGGTGTATGGTATTGTGTTTTGTCGAATAAAAATTGTCATGTTGAATCTGCAAAACATATTTGTTGAAACGGCTTGGGACAAATATTTCGTACAGAAATATATTAACATGTACGAAACACTTATTGATTATGTTGAAACTATCGGCACGCCAGTTAAGTTTATGGTATGTATTCACTTCTTAATAAAATATTTTTTTATTCTATTAAGCATGCTTTTTGAGCTTAAAAGCCCTTATTCGTTTATAATTCATTCATATAGGTACTATATTTAACCTAGTTCCACAGGTTTGAGATTAAATTCTAGATAACTATCAGACAGATAAAGCCATTGAAATATTTTAATTTTGACTTCTTTTCTATGCCAGTAACTTCAAATAGCTTTTTAGAACTAAATCTGGTACCTGTGAAACTGGCCCTTAATATAATAATAAAAATCCTCAGCCTCATTTTTGCAAGATGAAATAAATAATTTTTCATCATATTTTCAGGTTGTAATGACTTTAGCAAATTCTTGCGCCAGAATTGTTTTCGATGTCTATGAAGATTTAACCATTATAAAATACAACGTAAGATTACAATGCGTATACTTTTGCCACACATCACCGTATTCCTTGCCATATAGACCTGTTTAAATAAAAACCTTATCACAAAAAGCATTTTAAATATTATGCAATTATACGAGACCGTATATTTTGTTTTGCCGGTGTCACAAACAAAAAAATTGACAGCTGTCTCTAGAAAAAATTAAGTCTAAAACCGAGTGACCGATTGTAGCCATTCGGAATAAGTTGCTCGAATGCTACACGCGACGAAAATCTACCAATTTTAAAGTGCTTTTAAACCGAGTGATAGATTTTTGCCGCTTAGACCCGTGTCGCGGGTATACGCTCAGTAAGGCTATGCGTGAAAATGCGCCAGTGTGAGAGCGCAGGTGAACTCAGTATTTCACCTGCGCTCTCACACTGGCGCATTTTCACGCATAGCCTTACTGAGCGTATACCCGCGACACGGGTCTAAGCGGCAAAAATCTTTTAGCCTTTTTTTATATCGATGGGAAATCATCAGTATGACCCCTCCCACTGTGGGTGACAGCGGAAGGGAGTGTCAGACTTTTACTGACTAAAACCCACCGTATTCCTTCGGGAGCCCTTTGTGTTCCAGGGCCGCGGTAACTCTTTCGAACAACCCGCAGAAATACTGAGGCCTTCATCAGACATCAACATGAGTTATGCTATAGGGTTTCTTTACTATTTTTAAACTACCAATCGAAATTGGATTGACAAGACAGCAAATGACTTATATGATGAACCGGTTCTGATGAAACATGTCTAAGCACCATCTCTGAAAACGTGCATCCCAATCGGTTCACCCATTTATTTTAAGAGACAGGTAGCCTCTTTTTGCGTAGGCGATTAACAAAATGCCGTCTTCATAATTTGTGGCAAAAAATATTTCTTTTCTTTTTGTTTGTTGTTGTTGTAATATTCATATGTTGTTTTCTAACTTAAGTAAATTTTTCAGTCTTCAGTCTATGGATCCATTTTGATGGCCTGCGCATTTATTTTCGAATCTTTTGTAGCTGACATCGCGGCATCAATAATGATTGATTTGAACGATGATGATTTTCAAATAATAAAAACAAGAATTATTGAACTAAGGATTCATGCCAATAGTAAGTTACCTTTACTATAGCCATGATATGTGTAAAATTAGAGCTTATAGATTTAGGGCTGGGCAAGTAGGTTAGGTTAATCATTGCTGTTTTATTGTTTAATGCATTTTCTCAATTTTCCAGATGAGCGACAACGTTCTAATATACAACAGTTACTGCTTCTTATGGATAACCGTCCGCTTCAGTTTACTATTTTTCCTAATGTACCAACAAAATTTAAATTATTCCTAGGCTTTATATCATTTGTTATTACTAATATGATTGCTGTTTTACAAATAAAAACCTTCTTCACTTAAAGATTTGCTTGTGGATTTTCTTCATTATCTGTTATAATTTCATATAAACAGTCGGTCGATAGTTGGTCCGATTGCTGGCATTTTTTTAATAAAATCGTAAATCCGTTCAAAGTTTTTAGTCGGTTTGATTCCGGTCAGATACTTGATTGTTATAATGTGCGTACTACCATTCATTTCAATACTGCCATGAGGCCGATCAAACTATTGGCTGACTAAAAGTTTGCAGTGCGTAGGCGCTCATATAGTTCATTATTTTAGAATAAGCTGAGTGGGATTGTAATATTTTTAGATATTAACTCTTGTAGTGGCACCGTTTTCACTTTGTGTGTGGAATAAACTTGTTATGAAAAATGTTTTGGTATTTATTTATTTTACCTTTTATAGCATATTTACATGATTTCCATTTATGAATATAAGTTAGAAAAGAAAGCGTAGATCGTCAGTGAATGTTATGTCAGTTCTGGTATTAGTTATTTGCTGCATTTGGAAGTCGTGGTCACCTAATGGCAAAAGCACCAAGGTCAAATAGGAGTATGCGATTATTTTTTTATCTTTTATTTCAGAGGATTTTATTCTTTGTAATAGTATAGAGGCTAATGCATTCGTTATCGTTAGAATACTTTACGGTTAGGATTTTAGGAATTTTTGCTTCGATCAATATAGGTAAGCTTATGTCAAGGACATTTTCTATTAATAAAAATAATTATACTGCATCACTAATAACTATCTGAAACTTTCTGATAACCTTTTTATTAAATAATTGTATCTTCTAGTTCATCATTTTTGCGCACATGTGGTAGTAATTACTTCATAAGTAAAGTTTGTGAAAACATAAATAACATGTTTGGCAGTTCTTTAGTCTCTGAAACTCTGATGTCCTTTCGTTTCATCTCTGGATATCGTCAACAGTTTAATGGCTACATCAGAATCAGCTTGTTTCCCCGGCCACCATAGGCGCCGGTCTATGGGCGACGAGTGTCAGATGGCTCATCGTCCTTCCGTCTCCTAGGAGTAGGCCCGAGTCAGCGGTGCACGTCGTTCCACGTGCTCCTCAAAGAGAGTCAGCAAACCCCAGCGGGGCCCATTACGGCCTGAGCCTGCCGGGGCTACGCGATTGTTCCAAGGAGTTACTGTGGCCTTGAAACATAAAAGGCTCAAGATTACAACATTTAAGATAACGTAATACATAGTGGGTTTTAGGTCGATAAAAATTTGTTCATCATGCTGCAGCAGTGGGAGGGGTGATTTGGTGATTTTTAAGCAGAAAATGACTTTATCTTTATCGTTTTAACATGTCCATTTTTTTAATATAATATACATTTATTCACATTGCAGTTTATAAATTATTACTAATTTCTAAGTATAAATAAAAAACTTACAACAACAATAATAAACAAACAAACAATATATTACAAGTATTTACATTACGCGTCAAAGTATTCCACCGCATCGCTATCATCCGGTAACGTGCCCAGAAGACTGGCTGCATTGCCACGTTGTATGGCAATGCTTCTTCTTTGACCAAAGAACAAGCCAGCCCTCTGGTCACGCGAAGCGTCGATCAGCCGATCGTTTTAACATGTTTTTGAATAATATGAAATTGGTTTAATTAATGATCTATCATTTTCATCACATTTCTAGAATCATCGAATATTTTTGCAGAATGATATGCAATTCGTTGATATTTCAAGACTCAGTTTTAATCTATTTGCAACAAGAGAGCAATTAAAGACTTGTAATACTTTTAGGAACTAGAACGGTCCATGTATAGAACTTCAAGTAGAGATCAGGCGCATGCACGGGAATGTTAATGTAGGCTTACAAGTTTGGCTTCTCAATAAATATGGCTCATGTCAATCAGCAAGTGTCCAATAACGTTGTATGTAATGTCTATAGTCTTTTAATTTCTACGAAATCAAAAAGATTCATGATTCAAGTTTTAGGGCAATTAAATAGACGAAGTAATCGTACAAGGACGAAGGCTAGGTCGTTATTACTAAAAATAAAATTAACTTTACGAAATTAGCGTGAAGCAGAAGTGGAACATGAACATTGAAAAATGTTTCATGTAAGTTTAATTTCTATCCTACAAATGTGCATTTTAGGGTTCCGTTCGCAATTAATAATTCCAAAAGTTAATTGATAGATACTCATCAGCTCATAACTTTGTACTCCGTGGTTAATCTCCCAGATTCCTAGTATGAGATATATCTCTCTCTCTCATTTGCCTAGAAATAATTCTCAAAATCTCAATCTCAGTACATCTCAGTTATTGTAGTCTTCTAAATCTCAGTAAAAATATGGACCTAATTCATTTCAGTCTTCATCACTCAATTAGTATCGTTGAAACAAATGTGTTTACCTACTCGTATGTACGAAATCTTTTTAAATACTACCTTAAGCACACATGACCGGTTTTAAAGTAGGTTCCATATTTAGACCGGCTACACTGTACAAAGTTTTATTGATTGCTCCATAGCTCGGTCGCCTACACGTTTCAATATTTTGTGGTCTAAAACAAAATCATGATTACTGATTCATTAGTTACCAATATCAAAAGTGTTATGTTGATACGTTTTGGTTTCGGGTATCTTCAAGAATACAATATCTCAAAAAGAATTCGAGTGCTATCTTATTTGTATACTTTAGTATTATCTTTTTCCTTTATTTCAATAATGGGAGCTCCTAGCCAGATTAATCCTTTCATTTATCGTATTTTAGCAATGATCGAATATTCAACACACTTTCTGGTTGCATTTGTTACCAAAGAAAAATACATTTTCAGATGCTACAGATTTATTTATGGCCTTGATTCTTTACCTGGAGCTAAAAGAATGTTCAAGAAATTGGAATACTTTCTTAAATTTGGCATTTTATATTTAATTTGCAATATATTTCTTTTTATTTATTCGTTTTGCTTTTTTGTACCAGAACCATGTTCCGTGGCAAAATTTCACTTACCTTTCATTTTTTTGTATCTGTTGGCCTGTGATATGGGGAGATATACATGGTTTATTTTAGTAGGTCAGTTTTATGTACGAATAAAAGTTTTGAGAAATGCTTTGGTCACTGAATTCGCTAGTACCGCATGGGACAGGTATGCAATAAGGAAATATATCAATATGTATGATACACTTCTCGATATACTTGAAGATGCTTGGGACCCTGTGANGAGTGTCAGATGGCTCATCGTCCTTCCGTCTCCTAGGAGTAGGCCCGAGTCAGCGGTGCACGTCGTTCCACGTGCTCCTCAAAGAGAGTCAGCAAACCCCAGCGGGGCCCATTACGGCCTGAGCCTGCCGGGGCTACGCGATTGTTCCAAGGAGTTACTGTGGCCTTGAAACATAAAAGGCTCAAGATTACAACATTTAAGATAACGTAATACATAGTGGGTTTTAGGTCGATAAAAATTTGTTCATCATGCTGCAGCAGTGGGAGGGGTGATTTGGTGATTTTTAAGCAGAAAATGACTTTATCTTTATCGTTTTAACATGTCCATTTTTTTAATATAATATACATTTATTCACATTGCAGTTTATAAATTATTACTAATTTCTAAGTATAAATAAAAAACTTACAACAACAATAATAAACAAACAAACAATATATTACAAGTATTTACATTACGCGTCAAAGTATTCCACCGCATCGCTATCATCCGGTAACGTGCCCAGAAGACTGGCTGCATTGCCACGTTGTATGGCAATGCTTCTTCTTTGACCAAAGAACAAGCCAGCCCTCTGGTCACGCGAAGCGTCGATCAGCCGATCGTTTTAACATGTTTTTGAATAATATGAAATTGGTTTAATTAATGATCTATCATTTTCATCACATTTCTAGAATCATCGAATATTTTTGCAGAATGATATGCAATTCGTTGATATTTCAAGACTCAGTTTTAATCTATTTGCAACAAGAGAGCAATTAAAGACTTGTAATACTTTTAGGAACTAGAACGGTCCATGTATAGAACTTCAAGTAGAGATCAGGCGCATGCACGGGAATGTTAATGTAGGCTTACAAGTTTGGCTTCTCAATAAATATGGCTCATGTCAATCAGCAAGTGTCCAATAACGTTGTATGTAATGTCTATAGTCTTTTAATTTCTACGAAATCAAAAAGATTCATGATTCAAGTTTTAGGGCAATTAAATAGACGAAGTAATCGTACAAGGACGAAGGCTAGGTCGTTATTACTAAAAATAAAATTAACTTTACGAAATTAGCGTGAAGCAGAAGTGGAACATGAACATTGAAAAATGTTTCATGTAAGTTTAATTTCTATCCTACAAATGTGCATTTTAGGGTTCCGTTCGCAATTAATAATTCCAAAAGTTAATTGATAGATACTCATCAGCTCATAACTTTGTACTCCGTGGTTAATCTCCCAGATTCCTAGTATGAGATATATCTCTCTCTCTCATTTGCCTAGAAATAATTCTCAAAATCTCAATCTCAGTACATCTCAGTTATTGTAGTCTTCTAAATCTCAGTAAAAATATGGACCTAATTCATTTCAGTCTTCATCACTCAATTAGTATCGTTGAAACAAATGTGTTTACCTACTCGTATGTACGAAATCTTTTTAAATACTACCTTAAGCACACATGACCGGTTTTAAAGTAGGTTCCATATTTAGACCGGCTACACTGTACAAAGTTTTATTGATTGCTCCATAGCTCGGTCGCCTACACGTTTCAATATTTTGTGGTCTAAAACAAAATCATGATTACTGATTCATTAGTTACCAATATCAAAAGTGTTATGTTGATACGTTTTGGTTTCGGGTATCTTCAAGAATACAATATCTCAAAAAGAATTCGAGTGCTATCTTATTTGTATACTTTAGTATTATCTTTTTCCTTTATTTCAATAATGGGAGCTCCTAGCCAGATTAATCCTTTCATTTATCGTATTTTAGCAATGATCGAATATTCAACACACTTTCTGGTTGCATTTGTTACCAAAGAAAAATACATTTTCAGATGCTACAGATTTATTTATGGCCTTGATTCTTTACCTGGAGCTAAAAGAATGTTCAAGAAATTGGAATACTTTCTTAAATTTGGCATTTTATATTTAATTTGCAATATATTTCTTTTTATTTATTCGTTTTGCTTTTTTGTACCAGAACCATGTTCCGTGGCAAAATTTCACTTACCTTTCATTTTTTTGTATCTGTTGGCCTGTGATATGGGGAGATATACATGGTTTATTTTAGTAGGTCAGTTTTATGTACGAATAAAAGTTTTGAGAAATGCTTTGGTCACTGAATTCGCTAGTACCGCATGGGACAGGTATGCAATAAGGAAATATATCAATATGTATGATACACTTCTCGATATACTTGAAGATGCTTGGGACCCTGTGAAATATACGGTAAGAATTTTGAATGCGCAAATACCCAGAAAACTTGTTACTCAATGTGTTTTTTCTTTTTAGATGGTGGTGACAGTAACAACTTCTTTGGTCAGAATATTTTATAGCCTATACAAAGACCTTTACATTCTGAAAGAATTGGTAAGCAAATATGTTCTAAAACTAGATATTTACTAAGAGTTAAGTTTAGAATATGATAAAGAGTTATGATGACATTAGGCATAGATATCCTCATTTCGATATACACATTGAACAGACTTAACGTGAGCTGTAGTTTAAAATAAAATTAGCTTAAAGCAGTAAATTCAAAAAAGCCGTGTTGTTTTCTAGGGTTTAGCAGCAGAATCTTATTTGATCTTGTGGGCATACCTGAAAGAGCCTTTTTTTGTCATTTTTGCGGTCACTATTGCTATGGATCTGATCACGGATAACTACAAATTTATCAAAACTAGAGTTATTGAAATGAGAAGCCAAGCTATTGGTAAGTCATTATTTTAGTTTGGTGTTCCACAAGGTTCTATACTTGGACCGTTCTAGTTTCTATAAGTATTATTAGCTTGCCAGCTTTAATCACTCTCAGGTTGCAAGTAGATTAAAATTCAGTCCCGGAATATCAACGAACTGCATTTTATAGTGCATAAGTGATTGAAGTTTTTAGAAATCCTATCGACCTATCTGTGTCATGAGATGATACATCATTTAAACCAAATTCCGTTTTTTCAAAACCACAATACTTTTGTTAAAATTTAATCGATTTTGCTTTTGCTTTGATACTTTTGAGAATCTAATGGCATGTGAATCAACTCCACTATTTCCAGATGAAAGACAGCGCTCCGAACTTCAAGATTTCCTACTTCTCCTAGAAAATCGGTCGATTCAATTTAACATATTGCCTAACCTACCAATGACAACTGGTCTATTTCTTAGCTGTTTATCATCTGCTGTCATTAACATCATCGCGATTTTACAGATAAAATCATTTTTTTCTTAAAAATCACCAAATCACCCCTCCGCGGGTGCAGCGTGAGGGAGTGTCAGACTTTTGCTGACTAAAACCCACCATGTTCAATGTTTAATCTGGAGCCATTTGTGTACCAGGATTGACTCTTTAGAATAATTCCGCTACTTCTGTGTATTATCCTATCTTAAACCTACTAATATTATAGTGGTTTATTTTATGTCTTTGTAACAATAAATGGATTAAAATTAATTTGAGTTTACTTTTGTGTGACGAGATAACATCTAAACAATACTATCCCGGAATGTGTTTATGGTTTAAGTTTCTTGGAATTATTTTTAGGTGACAAACATCATTTCTACATTCTTCTTTCAATTTTAAAAATATCAGTCCTTATCAGTAATTGAAAACATGACAAAATATATCACATCACCAGATTACGCTGCGGGTGGCTGTTTGACGGAGTGCCAGACTTTTACTGACTAAAACCCACCTTGTTTGTTTTTGAGCCCTATGTATACCTGGGCCGCGGTAACTCTTTCGAACAATCCCGCAGCCCCGGCAGCCAGAGCCTGCCCTAGTGGACTCTGCTGGGGTTTTCTGACTCTCTTTGAAAAGCACGTGGAACAACGCGCACCGCCGACACGTACTTATCGTCTCCTAGGAGACGGAAGGACGATGAGCCACCTGAAACTCATCGCCCACAGACCCACGCCTACTGTGGCTGGGAGTCGTCTCTCGACACCCGACATCCGTGAAGACTTCCACGTCCACCGATACGAGAAGTAGTTTCCTCGGGAAGCGGGTGAAACCGCTGGCGGAAGCTAGATTTATAAATATCGAACATGTATTCTACAGATACAATAGAGGTTATTTTTATTGGGCCCGTTAATTCCTTTCTTATTTTTATTCGACGTAAATCCTAATAATCTCAACTCACGAATTACGCATCGTGGTAGAAATGTTGCTAGCTGCCTAGCTGTTTCCCGTAGCTTCACCCATGCATTAGTTCCCGCACCCAAATAATTATAGCCTACGTTATTTAATAAGATCCTAGAATATCTGTGCACCTTTCATTAACATCGTATTTGAGAGGCAATTGCTTTTACTCTTAGGCCGCCATGACTGTAATACCAAAACTGAAATTAGCATTTACTGACCATCCAGTTTATCCTTTCCAACTTATATTCATAAATGGAAATAAGATATGCTATAAAAGGTAGATTAAATAAATACCAAAACTTTTTGTGTAACAAGTTTATTTCACACACAAAATGAAAACGGTGCCAATACAAGAGTTAATATCCAAACATTATACAAACCCACTCAGCTTATTCTAAAACATTAACTGTAAGAGAGCCTCCTCATACTGCAAACTTTTAGTCAGCCGATAGTTTGATCATGTTCATTAATTATATTATGGAAATGAATGGTAGTACGCTACGCATTACAACTATCGGTATCAGTCCGACTAAAAACTTTGAATGGATTTACGATTTTCTTAAAAAAAATGTTAAGCCAACCATCGGACCAACTGTTGACCGCCTGTTTAGTCTGCAGTGTGCTGTGCTTAAAATTATTACAGATCATGAAGAAAATTCACAAGCAAACCTTTAAGTGAAAAAGGTTTTTATTTGTAAAACAGCAATCATATTAGTAATGACAAATGATATAAAGCCTAGGAATAATTTTAATTTTATTGGTACGTTGGGAAAAATAGTAAACTGTAGCGGACGGTTATTCATTAGAAGCAGTAACTGTTGTATCTCAGAACGTTGTCGCTCAGCTGAAATTAAAGATGAAACAGGAAATATAACAAATATTGACCTTATTGATTCTATCGCCATTGACTTAAATATTGTCAAGAATCTACACCACGCTTAAGGTATAATTCAAACAGAGACGTGAATACCCGTATTCAACGAGGCATGCGCCGTCAATGGTGGCACGTCTGAGGACGAGCCGAGATATGTCAGCTCGACCCGAGTCGATAGAGAGTATAATTTTTCTCAAGCCCGAGGCATTCATTACAGCGTTTTCAAATCAGCGGAATTTCCGCTCGGTTTCATATTAGCCCCACCAAGTTCCAAACCCCAGGCTATTTTGCGTAAAATCCAAAAATTTCTTTCGGCCTGTCCCAAGATTCGGAACCGAGCCCCGTGCATAGTAGTCACATCTTGTGACTAATAGAGAAATGACGCAGTTATTTGATTTATCCAGACAATTATTATTCAAAGGAACTTACTATTGCTATGATTCCTTAGTTCAATAATTCTTGTTTTTATTATTTGAAAGTCGTCATCGTTCAAATCAAAAATTATAGATGCTGCTATGACAGCTACGATAGGTTCGTAAAGAAATAAGCAGGCCATCAAAATACATCGATAGACTGTATACTGAAAAAGATTACTTCCTAGAGTCCAAATAAATATTTTTTGCCACAAATTATGAAAACAGCTTATGTTAACTACAGACGCAAAAAAAGAGGCAACCTATCTCTTTAATGGATGGACCGATTGGGGTGTACGTTTTTTTCAAAGATCTGTTCATAAGTTGATTTGAAACAAAAAAATCTAGCATTAACAGTTGTCTGTGAATTGTTTTGACACCGCCCGTATGAAACAAGCGGAGTCGCTCAGAAAAACCAAGCGGAAAATTGTATATCGGTATCGTATATTTTTTTTATATTTTAAATATTTTCAGTGTTGGGGATTTTATCTTAGGTAGGTATTCCGGGGGCTATAGTGATGTAATGGCAAACATATATGCATGAACTTACATCGTATTTTAAAATGATTAAATATTCATAGACATCGAGAACAACTCTGGCGCAAGAATTTGCTACAGTTATTAGAACCTGAAAAGATGATGAAAAATTATTATGATAAAAATCTTTCATGTTATATGAATATTTATATTTTATTATATTTTTAGTATTTGAATCTATATAATGAAATCAACACGTACCATAAACTTAACCGGCTTGCCGACAGCTTCAACATAATCAATAAGCGTTTCATACATGTTAATATATTTCTGTACAGAATATTTGTTCCAAGCCGTTTCAGCAAATATGTTTTGCAGATTTAACTTGACAATTTTTATTCGACACGACACAACACCATACACCAAAAACATGTTAACTCTACCAAAATCACAAACGAAAGCATATACAGCGTCAGTAAAGTAAATATTTATTGAAGAACCACTGCATACATGTGGAAAATGATAGCATACTGAATATATCATTAGTATTCTGCCGGTAACGTGAAAAAGGACCCAAAATATTAGAAGGTAATTGAAACGTTTAAAATGTTTGAATGCGCCAGGCAAGCTGTCGATCCCATAAATGAATCTGTAGTGTTGAAACACATATTCCTGCTTCGTTATATATGCAACTAGGAATTGACCAGCATATTCAAAAGCTGTGCTATATCGTAATATCCGTGGCAAAACGTGTTTTGAATACCAAACTATAATATTCAAGATAATAAAAAATAATAATGGGTAAAGTTGGGAGAACAAGCGTATCTTAAAAGAGCCGTTAAAATGTTTGCGAAATCCGAATATAAAACAGATGAACGTAATAATTTTGATAGAAGAGACAAGTGAACGAATCATAATTTTCGTTTTAACAAAAGTACACTTTGAACGTACTATAACTGATACCGTTACAAAGAACTGGGAACAACGAAATGAGGAATTTGTTTCGCTTAAAATACAAAAAATTGAGTAGTAATGGTATGGTATATTTTTATAGAATTGTGTCATCAATAGCGATATTGATCAAATTGATGTTCAAGGTGGTGTTCATTATAAAATGTCCAAGAATATAGGTTCTGTTTCGACGCTATCTTTAAATAAATAAAAATAGAATCAAATAATAGAAAAGTTACACATATCTTTATATACCTTTAGTTCCTTTAGGTCCAAGTTAACCAACAACATAAACAGTTTCCTTAAAACAACCATTAACTATGAATCTTCATATTCAAGTTTCAAAGAAAACAGTTGTTTTAAGAAAAACTAACGTTTATGTTGTCAGTGAACTTGGGCCTAAAGAATATTTAAAATGTTACATTTGATTGTGCTTTCACGAATAGAACGTTTTTATCTGCAAAACTGCAATAATGTTTAGGATGAAAAATGAAAAAGTGTTCAGGAATAGCTTTGTTGTCAGAGGTAGGTTCGGTAGAAGATAAAATCTTAGCGGTCGGTTTTCTAGAAGAATCAGTAAATCTTGAAGATCACTGCGCTGCCGTTCATCTATAAAGACAAAAATTGTTTGTCATTACTATCTTTTACCAGCGGTTTCACCCACTTCCCGAGGAAACTACTTTCCCCACCCGAATAAGCCATCATCGTCAGCCTTTTTATCTTCGCACTGTAGGGCACAGGCCTCTTCTCTTGCGTCGATGAATATTATATTACCCATATTGTGAACTTTCATTCAAATTCATTATTTTAGCGCGAAATAGGAGCAATCATCCATACATACAAACAGTCGCATTTACAATATTAGTGAGGATTATTTAAAAAAGTATTTAAATATGTTTCGTTTTCTGACTCGTTATTCTCGGAATATTTTTTCATAAATAATTGAAAATAAATCGAATTACTAAGAGAAGCAGATCAACCTAACTGAATCTGACAAATCACAACAGTGGAAGGTTAATGTTCGATTATTAGAATTGGTCTGTACTTACTGACAGCTCGCATTCTTTGCTCAATGATTTTGATTTTCATATAGCTGTAGTCGTAGTTGATCACATCTAAGGCAATAGCTCCAAGAATTACAGAGAAAATTGGTTCATTCAGGAACCCTAACATCGTAAACATTGTCGTCCTGGTTAGACCCTGAAAAAAGAATATTAAAGATTAACTGTTTTACCGCGACCCGCATCCTTCTTCCTGTACCCGGTCAAAATGTAGCCTCGGGCATAGTCTAGCTTCCTAACAATGTAAGATTTTTGCAAATGCAGTTCTGCAGCTTCGAAGTTCTTAGGTAGGGAACAAAAAAAAATATTTGACTCTTTATTATATCAGCATAGAAATATAGATTGTCCAGTCCACACACGTTTTACTGCCGTGAAAATCACCAAGTCTACATAAGTTACCTTTCGATGCTTTCACATCAACGGATTTTCCGTTCGGTTTTTGAATGCACGACAAATTCACTTTAACTGGTGGTGGACAACTGTTTGCTCAAACACCTTCGTTCAAATTAGGCTGATGTATCAGCACTATATTGAACACTGTTCGGAAATGAGTATGTAAGTTTGGAAAAAAAGCGGAAAATCCGGTAAATGTTCAGTAACGGTCATTTCCAATAATTGTAACCTATCTATTTGTTGATTTGCTCACTAAACACTGAGTTTTGACGTAGCTCCATACAATGATTATCAAGTTTTATATTTCTTGTAAACAAATCGATAGGTTGAATTTCACAGTTAGTAATTTCCTTACCTCTTCCTTTAGCATTGCAATGTCGTCATATAAGGCACAAAATATTCTTATCGTGGAGTATATTGTTATCGCTGCCATCTGCAATGAAAAAATCTATGGTAGCACTATAACAACTCAGTTTGTCGATAGTTCTAATGACGAAAAGAACATTAAAGAACATACCGTTGCTTTAGCAGGCGTCAAACCAATTTCATAAATATTAGTAAAAGTTTTGTACATATGGTTAAATGTCTTTACCGAATACCTATCCCATACTGTATTAGTCGATTTGGTGTTCACATACATTCTCAAAATCTTTACTCGTGAGTAAAAGATACTAATGAACATAAATAATATAAATCCCCCCATATTGCAGGCCATCCGATGCAAAAAAAATAAAATGAGGTAAAATGAATTTGTGACTGAACATATTTCTTGAAATCGAAAGCAAATGATAGTCGTAAATACCAAACTGTTAGCAAAAGCTAGTAAAATACACACTTTATGAAAGTAATCTAGATACTGAAAGATTTTCTTTGCGCCGGGAATAGTGTCAACACCATGGATTAATTTATAACTTCGATGAATGTACTTTTCCTTTGTTAAGAATGAAATCATGAAATATATGAAATATTCGCTGAATGCCAAAACACGATAGAATAAAGGTATAAACACATTCTGAGATATTGATACAGCAACGACTACAAGTAACACAATTACAGAGTACAGATAAGAAAACAGTTTCATCATCGGTGAACCATTCGGGTCTTGAAGAAATCCGAAAGCGCGACGAAATAGCAAAATATTTTTGATATCGCAAACTGAATTGTCACCCATGTTTCTGTGTTCTGCAACCAACTAACTTAAGCGACACTGTTTGAAGCAGTGACTACAATGTTTTAAAATAAAAAAATGAAAGCACTACTATCTTGCTTTGAAGTAATCTTCTTCTCATTGACTGAGCTGCAAGTTTAATCACCTAACGAGGCCTAGTGTCAGAGTTTTCTCAAATCCAACTGACGACTTCTGACTTGGAAGTTAGAAGCAATAATAAAGTTTTTATTTTTAAAACAATGGGGGTATTGAATTTAGATTAATAATGATATTGTTCAGTTTTCAAGGTGACTTTAAATTATATATGAAGGGCAAATTCTATTTTTATTTGAACACGAAACAGAGTTATTAATTTTGTAACTTTAAAAAAATTAATGAACTACTTTTATAAATGTTGACTCGACAAACTAGAAAAATCAGATAACTGATATGTTTCAGATTGAAAGAAAATGGTTATAAGAAATAACAGAGAAGATAATAATACTAGATTTTAGATAAATACAAGCTTTTGATTTGCATCGTGGTAAACAGGACGTTGCGCTACTTTTAGGGTTCCGTACCCAAAGGGTAAAACGGGACCCTATTACTAAGACCTCGTTGTCTGTCTGTCTGTCTGTCTGTCTCCAGGCTGTATCTCATTAACCGTGATAGCTAGAATGCTGAAATTTTCACAAATGATGCATATATGTTGCCGCTATAACAACAAATACTAAAAATTTAAAAATAATATATTATTTAGGCTGTTAAATTATATTAATTAATTGCAAAATTGTATACTAGTAGCGCCATCTATTAGAAATAATGTGCAACTTAAGTAACTCATACTTAAACATTCCTATTGAACTTTTTTCATAGATAATGGTACGGAACACTCCTTCGTGCGCGAGACCAACTCGCACTTGGCCGGTTTTTGTCGTTATTTGACAGTATTTCAGAATTAATTAAAAAATATCGTAGATTAAATAAATCCGTTCGTCACTCCGTGTCGTTCAGATACGGCTAGTATACACTGACAGATTCGGTAAACAAGAAAATGAAAATATAACTTATTCATTTTATCGTTGATTTGGGTCGAGAATCATTGGCATAACTACGTCCTTGAATTTGACCAGGATGCAACACCAAAATCAACGGCTTGTATAATCCTGAATCGTTTCATAGTTTTTAGTCGGTCTCATGCCAGTTGGATACCTAATCGTTGTAGTGTGTAAACTATATCCCACCAAAAACATACTGTAAAATACCAGCCAAGTCTCTATGGAACTCCTTGTTTATCTCTAAATAGTAATGAAATCTAGACAAAGTCGTGCTGAGTCTTAGGTTCCTTACTGCGATTTCTTTACTATAACAGTTAATGTTATATAACTGGCCGTTGATTTGTACCCAGTTACTTATAAAGAATGTTCAACGGCCAGTCATATCACATTAACTGTTGCAGTAAAAAAATCACAATAAGAAACCTAAGACTCAGCACGTCTTTGTCTAGATTTCATTACTTTTTAGAGATAAACAAGCAGTTCCATAGAGACTTGGCTGGTATTTCACAGTATGTTTTTGGTGGGATTTCACTTCTTTTTGTAGAAACATGGGCTTATTGACCTCAACATAACGCGGGTTGTTGATATCTGTAATAGTTTGGTTGGGCTTTTCTGTTTTCTACTCAGGGTCACCAGGTACTCCAGATATTCGATTATCCTAGTTTTTGTAGTTTTCCCTTTATGTAACCATTAAACCCTAACTCTGTACCAAACAGCCCTCTGAGATTATGGGAAGTAGTAGTTCTATTTTGATGATCATGAGTGAGTGAGTGTCGAAAATATGAAACTTTGCTTTCGCTTAGCTTCGGAACTAAATTACCTACAGACTTGAAATTCTGGTTTTTAAGTATGTGATTATAGATTTCTGGATGACCAAAATTTCTGCGTTCTGGTCTTATCCAGAGATTCTCAAATAGGGGCCTCAAAATACGGCGAAATGGTTCCAGTAAAGGATGGTACGGCAGTGTTTGCTTTGCGCTCGACTTGGCGGGGGCACTGCCGTGCCCCCAAATCTTTATTCATTTCCACATTGATAAATGAGCCCGATTAAACTATCGGCCGACTAAAAGTTTTCAGTGTGCGGGCGCTCTTTTAATTATAGTATTTTAGAGTAAATTGAGTGAAGTTGTACAATTTTTCTCATATTATTCTGTATTTGGCACCGTTTTCATTTTGTCTGTGAAATAGAAAATATTATCAAAATCTTTTAGTATTTATTTGTCTATCTAGCCTTTCTCATCATCTGCCTACCCTTCTCCGAACTATGTTGGGGTCCACTTCCAATCTAACGGGATACAGCTGAGAACCATTATTTTACATGGAACGACTGCCTGTCTGACCTCCACAACCCAGTTACCAGGGCAACCCGATACCCCACTTTCTGGCTTCTGACTACCCGTAACGACTGCCAAAGACGGTTAAATGACAGCCGGGACCTACCAGTTTATTATGCCTTCCAAAACACGGAACCCACCCACGGACCGACTGTGCCTAGCATTGTTTAACTTTATGATCGGTCGATCCACGCGGCTCTGAGTTAGCCACGAGCTCTTCATTTATGTATCTGTCGCAGGGATATGATAAAAATAGGGATTTGATCAAATCACGGAGGATGTTAAAATAACAACACGATTTTATCATTTCCCTAAACAAATCTGGTGATTTGACAAATCCAACTTAAGAAATCTAGTGATTTGAACAAATCCCAAAATTGGTTCAGTGAAATGACAAAATAAAATTTTCTGTGATATTTTGAAGGTTTATTTTGTAAGATGATGTCTAAACTACATAATTCTAATAAGGTTCTCTGTCGTGTCTATGTGGGTGTAAATTCTATGTGGGCAAGCATGCAAGATGCAAGCAAGCATGCAAGATGCAAGCAAGCATGCAACATGCAAGCAAGCATGCAAGATCCAAGCAAGCATGCAACATGCAAGCAAACATGCAACATGCAAGCAAACATGCATCATGCGAGCAATCATGCAACATGCAAGCAAGTATGCATCATGCAGCAAGCATGATTTCTGTCACGGCTCCGGCGCTGCGGGGCTCCGGCGGTCCCACGCGAGTTTATCGTCGCAGATAGGTTTAACGCTCACCACCTGCTCCTCAACTCGCGGGCCGCCTCGCCCCTCCACGCCTGCGCGATTTTGAATTACACTCTAGGGGTAGGGCAGACAAGACTACGTGGAGTCGGATTTACAGCGATTTGTTTCTGCCATTAAAACCTAACTTTAAGCGAATGTTTTAGGACATTTATTCGGTGCAGCAGGAGGTGCAGTCACTGACAAACATATGTTTATTGTCATGTGATATGTTTTATTGTCATTTCACTGAATCAGTTTAGAGTTTTCTTCAAATCACTAGATTTGTTTAGGGAAATGATAAAATCGTGTTGCTATTTTGACATCCTCCGTGATTTGATCAAATCCCTTAGCGATTTGACCAAAGCCCTATTTTTATCTTTTATGGCATACCTAATTTCCTTCTATAACTCTAAATCAAAAAGACTATCTAAATCGTGTGTAAACATTGCGGTTGTATTTCTAATCTTTTATTTCAGTGGCTTCTATTCTTAGAAATAGTATGTAGGTTTTCATTCGTTATTGTTAGCATAGTGTATGATAAGGAGTTTTGAAAATATCGTTTCAATCAGTATAGGTAGCCTCACGTCAAGGACATTTTCTATTAATAAAAATAATTATACTTTATCATCAATAATTATCGGAAGTTTTTGATAATCAAACTTCAACTTTCCATTTTCCAGTTCATCATTTTCCTCCGTGATAGTGGCAGTCAATATTTCAATAGTAAAGGTTGTAAAAACAACAAAAGTATGTTTGGCAGCTCATTAGTCCGCCATATTAAAATTATAATGTTCTTTCGTTTCATTTTTGGATTTCGTCAAGATTTTAAAGGTTCCCTCAAAATGCGCTTGTTTTCTCAACTCTATTCGTTAACATTTTTTACTATTTTAAATATTATTGTTTGGCATTCAGAAGGTGCAGGAACAAAAGTTTTCCGTTTCAGTATAGCTTTCGAATATTGCACTTTATTCTTCGTTACCTTTATGACTAAGGATGAGTATATTTATAAGCATTGCACATTTATTTACGGAATCGACAATTTGCCTGGAGCTCAAAAAAATTTTAAACTTTTAGAGTATTTTATAATAATCTTCACTTGGCTATGTGTTATCAACAAGATAGCCTGAATTTATTTACTATGCAGCTTATTACCACAAGAATGCCAGGGATACCTGAAACACGTTTTTTTTGCCGACTATTTTTACGGTTTAACTGCAGATTTCGGAAGATTTGGTTTAACTTTGGCAATTGGCTTTCTAATGTGTCGCCTCAAAACTGTTAGTATGAGCCTTGAAAACTTTTACGCTGAAGTCTCTAGGGACAAATATTCCGTAAAGAAGTATATTAACATGTATGAAAATCTTATTAATTACGTAGACACATTTGACACGCTGATCAAGTTTGCGGTAAGCTGTTTATTTTATTATTTTGATACTGAGAAGAAAATTTACATTTAAAAAAAAACTTTTTACAAAAAAACAAAACCGACTTCACAAAAAAACACTGAAAGGGATAAAATAAACCTTTTCACATGGCTCTAGAAGTCGGTGTCTGCAGGTCTGTTGACTGTGTTTATTTTGCCACCGACTTCTAGAGCCATGTGAAAAGTTTTATTTTTTTATACCTTTCAGTGTTTTTTTGTGAAGTCCGGTTTTGTTTTTTTTGTAAAAAGTTTTTTTATTTTATGCTTTTCAGTTATCGAGTCTAAAACTATAATATCTTTAATACCCATACCCACCCACAGTGACAGTCGATCATGTAAATAGTATCATCGACGTAAAAAGCGTACGAAATTTGAAGAGTTCTCTCAATTTCTCCAGGATCCCATCATCAGATCCGGTCTCCTTACTTGGACCACACGACATCTACTCTTTTCAAACAAAAAGATTTTCAAAATCGTCTATACTGCCGGAGATATGATTAAATCATCATGCTGCTAAGCCTTTTCCCAACTATGTTGGGGTCGGGCTTCCAGTCTAACCGGAAATGCAGCTGAGAAAAAAGTGTTTTACATGGAGCGACTGCTGTCCTGACCTCCACAACCCAGTTACCGGGCAACCTGGCAACCCCTTGGTAAGGCTGGTTGTCAGACTTTCTGGCTTCTGACTACCCGTAACGACGTGCAAAAGATGTTCAAATGACAGCCGGGACCCACGTTTATCCGTGCCTTCCGAAACACGAAGAAATCGTTATGACAAGATGGGTCACCCTCCACGGACCGACCGCCGCCAAGCGTTGCTTAACTTATGATCGGACGATCCGCGCTGGCTTTGACTTAGCCACGAGCTCTCAGATATGGATTAAGCATAATACAAAAAAAAATACTTCGAATTGAGAACCTCCTCCTTTTGGGCAAGTCGTTAAAAAATGGTGTATTTATTTCAATGTCCACGTTCTAATATTTCATCCGTATTCAGACACTGATGGACGGTATACGCGATTAGATTTTTAAAACATTATAGTGACCGATTTGGAACCAAATGTAAACAGAGTATTTTTTATGGATTATTATGGAAAATTTTAACAAGTATCCTAAAAGGATTAATCGTGAAATGGCTAGAGAATGATGGATTTTATCTAATACGACGAGAACTTTCAGAATCTGCGTGCTATTGTGAAGTTTCTAAATACCTACAAAGTATTTCGGTCGACCCTGATCACAACCTAATCGTGCAAACAGTTGCGCTATGTGTCTAATAGACTTTGTCGTTATTTCTATA